>LPNX010400660.1:766157-781249 GCA_001517045.1 Pseudotsuga menziesii
TTATTATTCTAACAATTTCAACTACTTTCGTATATATATTACAGTCATCCTTCAGAAAAAGGTTTATTGTGATTCTGCAATAGTTAGTGAATATTCGACATAAATCTCCTAAAATCAAAATTGTTTTACAAAACATGGAAAATTTTCATTGATGCTATTATTTGCTGAATTTCACCTAGTTGTTTGGATTATTAGTTTCCATACTGTCTCGAGCTTATTGTAGACCAACTTCCTTCCTAACTCATTGAACGGTAGGATCCTTATGTTGTTGTTGAATTGTAGGTTACTCATGGTCGTCAACCAACTCATTGGAGGCTATTGAGACAGAGTCTTGGCCCAATTAATTAAGGAGGCTCCAGAGTTGTCCCCTCTTCTCTTCCAAATTGTGCAACTATTATGTAACTTGACTGTTGAATTCATCACTTAACACCCTCTGAGTATTATTATGATTTTCCACTTGTTGTAGTCTAGTGGTGGCTAGGGAAATGGAAAAATTGTTGCCATTGAGCATGTCTTCATGCCATCTGAGTGCTTTCTTTATGTCTAGGATTTCCTTATGGATATTCAACTTGCAAACTGGACAATCCATGGTAGGCAAGTTAGTAAAGGAATTATATACCACACCAATTGAATCAAAAATTCGATGCCACAAAATTCTCAGACCCTCTCTAGAATATTTTGTAGTTGTAGGTTCTAAATGAGTTTCCAAGTGTTGTCGTTATCTGCTACACTTTCCTTTATTGACTATGGAGCCAAAACTTGTTCTCCAAGGGGTTCACAATATGTAGTTACTAGGAGACAAAAGTGGAGTAAGAGAGGAGGTCCTAAAATCACAGTTTGTTGCTAAATTTCATTTTTTCTACCATTGATATTCATTGAAATTTGGGTCCATTCTATGTGAAGTGATACTCTTGTACTGCCTGTGTAGTCACAGGGAGAAGCAATCCCATGTCGATTGTTATAATTTACATGAACCATTTCATATTTTGAGGTGGAGTTATGAAGGAATATGTGGAGCTTGTAGGGGATTACAACTCTCCTAATTTTTCTTCTTGGTACCTTACCATGTGAAAGCTATGATGGCCCTTCCACTTATGCATTAAATCCTTCCTCAATCCATGTATTAAGGGGGTGTCAATGGAGCGGAGCCCCATTTTTATTAGATTTCCTTTCATAATTTTTGTGGTGGTATTTTCTCTTTCATTTGATTGTTGGTTGAATTACTTAAGGACCTGGTAAAAATGAATATTCGTAATATGATCTACCTCTCTTGATATCCTTTCCATCCAATGATCCATAGTGACATTTTTAGGTGGCAAAAAACTTTGAGTCGTTTTGATTATTATAGAGGAGTCCCTTATTTCAGTTAATGAGTTGATGTTTAGCACTTGAGCTTGCACTCAGTTATTCATTATGGTCCCCAACCCCGACTCATACAAAACTTCTTGATGTCCATCGTCCATCGAGATCAAGGATGATCCCCTACACCTGGCACCCCTAAAAGAAAAGATTGTTATAAAAAAAACTCCATTAAAATATAAAAATAATTCATATTAAATAAATGTTATTAAAAAAAAAAACCTATGAAATATCGAATAAATAACTTAATCTTTGCAATGCATTTTTTTCATTTTTTCCCTCTCTTGGTACCGTTACACTTAAATTATTATTTAATCCTTTATTTCGACTTCATTTTACTGTATTTTACTTATGTTCTGGTAATTCATATCATTCTCATAACACTTTTAAACTGACACTCTTGCCCATCTTCGCATTTCATTAAATTAATTATTCAATCATCTAATTTTTATCTTAATCTTCTATACCCTTTGTTTCATTTCACTTTGTAATAAATGTTTATCTTAATCTTTTATCTCTTTTTTTTTATATTTCAATCATCTAATTTTTATGTTAATCTTCTATACCCTTTGTTTCATTTCACTTTGTAATAAATGTTTATCTTAATCTTTTATCTCTTTTGTTTTATTTCACTTTGTAATAAGGTTGATCTTATTTTGACTTCTAACCTTGTATATTTTTATAACTAATTCGTCATAATCTTAAATTCATTTAAACTTTCATTTATTTTCATTCTTAATAGTTCTTTGAATTAGTTAATTTTAATTTTAATACGATTTCTAAATTTTTCTCACATATATATAGATATATATTCCATTTTATTTTATTTTAACAAAAAACCAGAAATTATATTAAGTATAAACATACTTTTATACAAGGAAGTTGTCTCGCCAAAAAACTCCCAGAAATAGCAACAAGAAGAAATTAAAAAATAGAGTCCAAGAGTTCTAACAACAATAGACTTATACAATTTTTTTTTATGAAGAGGCTATATTCTCTTATAGAGTATATTCTAACAAACTGATTATATATCAAGTTACAAAAATACATAACTTAAAAACATAAGAAAATGTCAGTCCTAGACATTCTTGGATATGGGTTCTCCATTTTCCTATTTTTCTGCCACAGTTTCCTCCATGGTAGTAGTCCCATCATTCATATCAATTCCATACGCTTTTGTCTATAGATCCTCCAAACTATCATGTATATCGTCCAACGTCTCCTTTAGGATCCCGAACCTGGATTCATTCCCTTCGTTATTAAGGATGAAATGTTCCTCTTGGAAGTTTTTTAAGTCTAGGATCACCTTCTTTACTTCATCAATCTTGGTTGTCTAAAACTTGTTCATCTCGTGAACGAGCCTTCGAATCTCCTCCTGCTCACCAGTCTGGACCCGTATTCCAGTCTCCACATCCTCCAACCGGTTGTCCATTCAAGAGACTTCGAGGGAGATATTCTTATTCTCCACCAGAGCTGCTTGTGAAACCTCATGCACACACCACATAAGCTTCTTAATATCCAACAAATAGTTCTCAATTTCTACAATCTCTCTCTGCACTCTATCCATGGCTTCGTCTACCTCAAATGCTGAAGAGAACTCTCTATTTCCCAAATAACCACTCTTCGAACAGGGAAGGAATGCCCGAACTTTTTGTTAGATTTTTTACATTAAGCTAGCATAACACGAGGATCTTTAACTGAGAGAACAAGAAGCACGCCAATCAAACACAAGAGACAATGAACATAGTGTTTTTTCTTGGGGAAACCATAAATGGAGAAAACCCTGCAACTTCCTCAGAGATAGAATCAACACCAAAAGTAAAACCCCGAAACAGTAAGATGATCTCCCGACAGCAGTAACCTCTTTCTTCCTTTCCCCAGTGTCTTTCTCTTCCTCAGCTAGGCGCTACAACTGAGTGTGAGTGAGTGTGTGATAAATAGAGAGGCTAGCTCTCTATTTATACTAATTCCCGACTTGACTAAACCCAACTAGGGCCAACTTCACNCCAGGAACTGCGAGGACTTTAACCCTTGATCAATAGGAGGGTTACCCACAATGACTTGACATGACTTGTTTACATTATAGAACCTCCGTATAGGAACATCGAGGCATGACATGACACAAGTACATCCCGGAATAAACATCGGGTTACAATACATAAGAAATACAAGTGAATACATTCCAAAGTTACAATTACATCAACACTTTTATTAATTTGCAGCTCATAAATCCTCCAAGAGAGTATGCCAACCTGTTCAGGATCGTGTTGAGTAAATTCCATTTCTGGAATCCATGAACCAGAGCAAACCTTCATTTGAGAGACCCAAATAAGCTGACTACTAAAATAACGAAGGGATTGTAGAACATGATTTATCGTACCTTGTTCCTTAACACCTTGCCTCCTGCAATGACCACCTATCTTCCATGCATATAGATGAGATCTAGGAACGATGGTGCTTCCCTTTCCAATTAAGTCCCTTGACTACTCTGCCACCTCCTCTAGCTTGATGAGGATGGATATGATCTCCCTTATTTAAAAGGGGAAGGGGTTAAAAATACAATAGAACTTAATTAACATGCTAACCATTTTGTTTGGGGGAGGATTGTTGACCTTTAATTCACCATATGTTAACCATGCTCCAACATTCGCCAGTATATCATCTAGGTTGTTATTTTTCCTTTAACATGGAAGAATTGAACTTGGGACATTTGGGGGGTAAGAGCCCTAATTCTTTTTTTCCCTTGATCGGCAGCCTTATCTTTTCCTGATTGAATTTTTCACATTTTTTGAATGATGACCCATGGGTCTCCAAATACTTGGTATGAGTATATGTGCAATTTTTTCATGGCTTCAAGGCCCTGAGCTAGAGTAGCTCATTTAGCCTGGTTGTTCGATTTCCTTCCCAAACCCCAAGCAAAGGTACGGATTTGTTTTCCTTCGAGATAAAAAAATGATCCCCCACACCTGCTGCCCCAATGTATACCCCATTTTATTAATTAATTAATCATTTATAATAAAAGTAATCTTAGCACAAGCTTGTATGTCTCTCTAATTTTCTCATTCATATCTACATATTTTTCTATTAATTTTAATATTTTTAACTAATTATTTAATTAACAAAATAAAACTTTTATAACATGATATTCACACTTTATACTCTTAAGGTTTGCTGGACCTAAGGATCTAAGTAGATGTTGATCATCATTGAATTCTGAAAGATTATTTAACTTATATTATTGAATTAAATGTCTTAGTTTACCCACATTTACATATATATTTTTTAATTATGGCTCACACATTATGCTCAATTAATTAACCAAAGTTGTATTTTTTTCACTCTCTTCATTATTTAAATAATTTTTCCAACCTTTTAATTCCTAAAATTTTAATTCTTCACACTTCTTTGACTTCTTCCCTAACCTCTTCAATGAAATTCTCTTTTTTCCCTATTTTTTAACACCCCTCTACTATTTTTCAACATATTTTAGCTTCTTCGTAAGGAAAAACCTTAAGGATCCATAATTTTTTCAAAGTGTAGAAACCTTGACGAACCTTACTAATTCTTAAATGTGCAACCATAAAATGTGTCAATTTCTTTGTAAAAATGTTCAAATCTCTAAGGATTTTATATAGGTTTAGAGCAATTTTGAAATTTTTTAAAGTACAATTTTTTTTTTCCATGGAATTTTGGTGAACCATTTTTGGAAAAAAAGGCAAATTGATGAATAACTTTTTAGGAAAAAAGGTCAAAAAAATAGCTCATAGGCTAAATTTCACCCCTAGAATTTTCCCTGTCATTCTTGCCCCTAATGATTGATGGAGCGTCCACTTGAAACGTTTGACATTCTAAACTTCAACACAATGCAATCTAGAAACATATATCATAATGTGATGTATAGATTAATTGAACCTAATGAGTAAGAACAAGTATTTTCTCTTAAATTAAAAGTTCAAATATACAAAAGAGTTAAATATATACACAGATATTGTCTTTAACAAATTACATTGCAACGCAAGAAAAGTATCTTACCCCCAAAAAAAACTGTTATAAACCTTTTAATATATATATATAACTCTTTTAGTAAGAAGAGAATCATAGAATATTCATGGCCTACCTAAAGTAGATTAGAAACACCCAACATATGGACAACGAATAATTCAAAGATCACATGTAATAAAATAATCCTAAGTGCGTATCTCGAATTTGAAATCCAATGTATCTATAAGTTATTCTTAATTTATCGTTTACGCTATTTTTTTTTATTACATAATCCAACTTAAATAAAGTATGGATATGCGTATAATAAACATATCTTTGTCATGTCTTTACATATTTTACTTTTAATTAAAGTATGGATATGCATATAACAAACATATCTTTGTCATGTCTTTAAGTATTTTACTTTTAATTAAAGTATGGATATGCATATAACAAACATATCTTTGTTATGTCTTTACATATTTCACTTTTGTATAGACTACCGTGTAAAGATATTCGGCATATTCTGCACTTATCTTTTGTAGCAGACGGTGAGACATACTTTGCATCATGCACATTGGAACTAATACCAAATGTCTAATAGTATTTAAGCATTCATGTCTGTTTTCAAATAATTCTAAATTATTTTATGATTTATAATTTTTTTAAGATTGAAGAGAATTGATAATTGGTTGAGATAATTTGGACAAAATTTATATTTAAATTTGGTTGGCTAACATCATAAACTTTAGGTTTGTGTCAACAACTTGCAAGCCAACACTTAGCAAAAAATTTGTGACTTAGCAAGAGTAGAGATGTCTTGAGGCACACCTGAGGGGACCTCTATCTTATGAAGCATCTATCATTCTAGCCTTATCATAACGAGTCAATGTCTCATTGGAGATTTGAACCCAAGTGGAAAGAGTCTGAAACTTACCTCCTTACCATTTGAGTTATTAACCCTTGACTATGCTACATAATAATTCTTACTTAGTTAGCCCATGGGGGAAAGAGTAAGTGGTAAAGGTGTTAAGTTATAAATGGAAGGTCTCGTGTTCAACCTCCCCCCCCCGCAATATTATATATGTGCCATGGTTCCGACCATGTGGATGCACCTAGGGGTATAGTGGTAGCGGGATTGGATCCCTCGACCCCATGTCACGTGAGTACCAGCCCAGTCCCCAGTTGTCGATTCCCCTAGTACAAAAAAAGAACAATATTACTTAGTTCATGGAATAAGGAGTTTGGTTAATTTTCCAAGGTTGATTAGGTAACATTTATGTCTTCAAAGTCCATTCAAAAGATTAAGGGAAACAATAATAACAAATTTGTTTGAAATTATTTATATGATATCTAGTGTCCATTCTTTACTTTGGAAAACCATTCTCACTTATGCCATTAAAGCTGAAAATTCATACATGTTGTCATTATTATTCCCTCTGCTGGCACGATGTTAGAGCACACAAAGTGCAATACCGCCAGCGATGGAAAGGGTGTTGACAAGGACAAAGGTTAGTCGCGAAGGCTAAAGAAGTTGACAAATAAGGAGATTTTGGTTAAGTTAGTTAGCGATTGGTGAAGTGGACCATTTTGTAACGGCCAAATGAGCCTATAAGTAGAATTAGGGTTGTAAACCTTAAGGAGGATTTGTCCTTCGATTATTCTTACGAATTGTATCTTAGAGATTGACATTTTTGAGATCTTTTGGGTTGTAATGTTTTGCACCTGCAGATTTTGTTGTATCTGAGGATGTTTTTAGTACGGATTCTGTTTTTGTAGCCTCTTTTCGACACTGTTGGTTCAAAACTTGGTTGATATGCAATGTCTCAGATAAGTTAATAAGGAATGATGAATGATTGTGCTATGTTTGGTTTTTTATATTTTACTGCTATGTGAATGATGCGAATTACCGCAGTACTTACTAGTTTAATGTATGTCAATATCTATGTCGATTTAAATATGTGTTGATGCGAATAAAGATCACAATGATAAGTAGAACTGGTTAATGTTGCAGCTGCATTGTATCTTGTTATGATCATGCATCTATGGGTGATGTTGCGATTGGGTATGAGATAATCTGCGTCCTCTTCCTACTGCAGAAGCGTGGTTCCTGCAACCCTCCCTTAGACATTTCGGTTGAGATTGCACCTGCTTTGTGGGTGTTGCTGGGAAGGGTACACCCTTTCTAGGCTGATGTTTAGGAAGACTGTGTCGATGGTTGTTGACAACAGTGCAAGGTAAATCCCTATTGATAGAACCGTGTTAGCAAATGGTTCAGTTGCCAGGACCATAATGCGAAAAAGGAGAGGACATGCTGTGGCATTCGACGAAACCGAAAATCGAGGATTGGTTTGATAAGAAGGCCAGAGAGTTTGTGAAAGAAGAGAAACAATACTCGATATGGTCGACAGAGGAATGACTGGGAAAGTATATCTACTCTGATATTCACGAAATATTGTTCTCTAAATTTCTGATAGTATTGTATGAATGGTTGGTGCAACTCACTTTTAAGAAGAAGAATTTCCAGGGAGGCGAACTTGAACAGTGGAATCCATAACTAATCCAATAGTTGCGTAAGGTGAACAACAAAGCTTCAAGGGTTATTGATGTGTGAATAAACAACTTTTTGGAAGGGTACATTACTGAGTTCGATTTCGATACAATTAAATCTTACAGTGAGCAGAAAGGGAATTTTTTAAGGGACCAAGGGGAAGATTTCTATTGTCCTTGCAATTATGGATCAAGATGCTCATATGTGAAAAGGGGATATTAAAAATGAATTCCTACGAGTAAATCCCTGGTGTGCAGATGCTATGGGAACTATGAAGATATAGGTTTAATGGAATAATACGAGGTAGATGGATGGGAGTCACAACGAGACTATGAGGGAAGCCACAGAAGAGTGTGGTCGCCTGCGAAGTGGGGTGAGGTTCCATCAAGAGAATAGGAGGAGGAATGAGGAGAGTCTTGGTGCAACTAGAACATAAAATTGCGAGAAGGGACTGCAAGAGACTAAGCAACCCTACAGTGACAAAGGAAACGACCATGCTACCCCCAAATCAGAGGAAGGACCAACCCAAAGCTATAACATACCTACAACTCTGTGCACCACTCCAAACTGAGGATGAAGAAACATGAGTTTTTCGCAGGGGTTGTCCTATGTGTCAGCACAATGGTAATAATAGTGGATCAAAAAATACTAGGAGAAGACCTAGGATGGGGGCTGACGACGTAAAGATACCCTTGTTTTAGGGTAATGGGACTGAGGATCCTTAGAAATATTGGTTTTTTTGTGAAGCAGTATGGACAATGAAAAGTACACGATGATGATATCAAGAAATGACAACTAGCACCGAATTTTCGGGGCTGGGCGTTGGACTAGTGTATGAAATTTGTGCAAGTATCGATGGGGAATCAAGAGAAGACCCTATCACAAATTAGGATTGGACTAATCAAGGAATTTAAGAAACCAAAATTAGAATCACAATATATTACAAAACTAAAGGAAATAAAGCAATTCCTCAATGAACTGGTGTGGGATTTCGATCAATGATTCAAAACTTGGATGGCCAAGGTTAGATTCAGAATGAGTGATGTACAACATAAAGAATGGTTTATTGCAAACTTGGTACCCAACATAGGCATGCTGCTGATGCAACAAAATATCACATCCCAAGTGGAAGCTCTGGAAATTGCGATGAAGCTGGAGGCTTCACCAGTCAACGAAACAAGGATTGGCATGAGCTAGATTCAGTTGTAGTTGGAAAACCTTACCATCAAACTATAGGATATTAAGAAGGGGAAAGAGGCCAGTGAAGAGATATGGTGCAGTCGATGTCGATCCAAAGGAAATCATAAGGATCAGTGTCCCGAATTTCATGAATACTTGCATTCAGGGGTGTTGAATCCACCGAGTCAAGGAGGAAGGCCTTGGTGCCGAATTTTTCAAATAAGAGGACATCGATCGGAGGAATGTGTGTACTTATATAAAGTTGTATCGAAACCAACTAATATTTTATGCAAGTTATGTCGGTCAGTTGGTGATGAAGAAAAGGATTGCAGAGCTTATGATTTGATCCAGGAAAGAACTATGGACACATACATTATGAAAGGAGAAGAGAAACGACCAACAGAGAAACCTCAACTAAAACCACAGTACAATCAACTCCAACCGCAATATAATCAACCGAAACTACGATATAATCAGCCACAACAACAATTCAATCAACCACAATACAACTAGCCGCCGTATCAGCAACAAGGAGGATTATGAGGAGGATTTCACAGAGGTCATACAAGAGGGTTTGGTTGCAGAGGAAATTTTCGTCAAGGTAGAGGACCATTTACCTATTGTAATTTTGGAGTGCTAGGACACTATCAGAGGGACTATCCAAATATAGCATCTTAGTGTACTTATTGTAGTGCAGTTGATCACATCGTCGAGGAATTCCCACATCTAATTATGAAATGGAAATCTAAGAATGTTCCACAACTGCAACCGAACTAGAATACAAATCAAAATTAGAATCCTAGTCCAAATGTGCAGAAGATATCAATTGAACTAATGAGTCAACCAACACATGCCGTTGTAGTAACAAGAGGAGGATCTACGACAGGAGACGAGGGACCACTACTAAATATCTGACTTGCAACTCAAAATAAGGTGCAATTTGATGTGGGAGTAGAACAAGAAACCTTCGTTTAAGTGAAAGATGCACTTAACAAGGATAATGGTAAGTTACGTATTTACAAGATGCCATTGAGTTTGGATTCGGTGAACTCACCAAATTCGCAAAGAAAGGTTAGTACACTGATTTCTTTTATAGAATTATGTCTAACAATAGCTAAGGATTAGGATGCATTAGTAGAGATAAAAAAACCTTTTTACCGACAAGAATAAAGGCAACAGGATCGCCCACTCAATCAGTTACAAAAGAAGAAAACAGGAAGGGAAATGAGATTGAATGTTTAGATTGGTGAATATGAGGTAGATTCTTTCATTTTGGATCTAGGGTCAGTGTTGACACAAATCCATCGATAGGGGTTCACTCTTTGTCGACACCTTTAATGCAACGATCTCCCTGAGCATTGACCCAAATAGGTTTTACCCTGTCCAACAACACCTGTAGAGTAGATGAGGTCTCGCCTGAGATGTTCAAGGGAGGACCGTCAAAACCAAGTTTTCACCATAAGAAGTAGGATTCTATGTATATTATGGTTAAACTATCACATCATTACTTCACAGATCCAAGCATTGATCCATAAATTCATATCATCAGTCGTCAGATCACATTAACAAACATAGATCATAGTAGAAGAATTGATGCATAAACATATCTACCATCATAGCATCATTCAAAACATGAAAGAATCACATCAGTTAGGCATAAACATCATAATGCAGTGTTTATCCATTCAAATCATATCACAGAGAAAGAAGGAAAAAATGAAGAAGTAAAAAGACACAATGTTTCTGTCAAATCTCCATCATGTCATATTAACTTCGCATCAAAACATAGGTTCTCAAAATAATTCCACAGTTCAGATCTTGCATCAAAGACAAATCACAGATGTGCTCTCTAAGTACTCAAGGACTCACAATAATATCTCCTCCAAAAGTATGTCAACATTACAACTCCTAGATCTACTTACAGGCTTGTGCCTTTTACAATGTGGTCCACTTAAATCAACTTCCTAACTACTTGGACCGAAATCTACAAAATAACAACCAAGAACTACAAAATATGACCACAATATACAAAATGTGACTAAACTGCCTTATGTACCATCTTTGAACTTGTGCAATGTCCTTTGTGTTGTGTGACTACTTATTTCTCCAAAACGGCCTGCTAACAAGCCCCCAACACAATCTTGTGGCTCTCCCTTAGCCACATCAGCTCGAAGCAGTGTACTCAATCGTTTTGGTCTTGAAATCCTTGTACTGCTACTTTACTTCTTCCACCTGATCCTTCACCCTATCACTGATGTCTGTGCAATCCATAACGTCCTTCTTTGAAGGATGATCCATGATCCTGGTGATTACTTCCTTTCGATTGTCTTGCACCACCTGAAGTGCATTCAATTCCTTGAGCGTCAGTTCCTCGCTAATATCCTGGAATTCTTATAGCTGTGTTGTTCGACGCTCTTACCGTTCCCTTTCCTTGATGATCCACTATTGCAGAGCCTTCAACTCCACTGCTTTAGTTACCTGCATTACTAGATTGATTCCTCGAAGTGAAGTCCTCAATGCCACTAACTAACCTTCAGCTTCTCGTAGTTGCATGTTTAGTTGCTTCAACTGCTTGTACTAGACCACACTTACTTAAAATTGCATGGTTGCATTTGTTATTTCCTTAGCTTTTTTTTCCTCGTCTTCAAGTTGTGTTGCTGCATCTTCAATGGCGCTTTTGCACACGTCAACTACCTATGGCAGTGTACTTGGGGTTCAGCAGGACCTACAAATACACGATGTCTTTCTTGAATCTTGCAACATCATGGCCTAACTTTCGTGCTTTGGATGGTGCACCCAGGTCCTCCTCCATAATTGGGACTTCTTTATAAGCATCATAAACTTCTTTTTCCAACTTCACCCTATCATTCCATAGTTGCGCCTTTTTGAAAATAAGTCGATTCTGCTCCTTCTTCAACTTCACAATTTTGATCTTTTCTGCTTCCTCCCTCTCCTATGACCTCATAAGGTGATTGCCAATGATTTTTTCTTGGTCGACCAACTCTTGAATTGCAACTCTCTACAATTGGACCAATGCCTGATTTGACGATTCATTAATATCCAACAAAAGCTCCTGAAACTGCTAGAGTGAGGCGTTGACATCCTCATTGTTTGTCTCGATTGCGCATGGTAGAATCTATACATTCCAGATCTGCTTCCTTGTGCTTATCTCTCCTACCTTCCACAAAATGTATTCCTCGGGCACCCTTTGCCAAATTTCATCAACTAAATAACTCATACGAGTGTTTACCTCTCCGAAGTCTTTAGTATTCTGTTTCTTCAACTACGCTTCACTCGCAGTAGTTTCTATTGTGATGGCCATAATAATGCAGTCGGCCTGTGAAGCTGCCGTTGGCGCTATGCCACTAGAATCACCCTATTCATACCTTTTCTTTGTCTTGGTATCCTCATATAGGAATTTTTCCTCTGAATTCATCAGGGTCCTCATTGATTCTTCTAGTGACTCCCAGTCACTGTCATGCATCGACGCTGGCTCTATGGGTGCATATGTTGGAGGACCTACCTCATCATCTGATACGTCTTTTGCACTCACCGACGCTTTCTAGTCCATCGACCACTCAGCCACTATGGCGTCCAACTCCTCCTCTGCTAGCTTGTATTGTGTCACTAACCATTGTTTCTGAGGGTCCCACCGTGGCTATACGTAGATAGCATGCAGGCTAATAGCAAATCGAATGACTCATTGATACTTCGCCACTATAGCCTCTATGAGCCACAAACCTTCATGACCACCTCATGTAAGGCTTCCCAATACAACCAAAATTATATGGTGTAGTCCTTCAGCTTGTCTTCCTGGTTCAGGTACCAGAGGTTCTGGTATATCGTGCCCTTGTAGATTTGGGCGGCTGCGACGTCCATCCCTTAGTAGTACTCTAGCTCCATCCATGCAACTAAAACAATCAATATGAGAAACCAAATATAGGTGAATGCATGTTTTCCTGCTTGCACAATCATAGCAACTTTCGTCAACTAGTTCAACAGAAAATCTGACCAGTTCATTTGCACTCCTGTAGCACATTGTTCAGTGCAGGAAACTACCCCAAAGGTGCATTGGTTCATTCGATTCTTCCACACTACTTTGCTAGCAAGAATTCTGGTTGTAATGTGCAAAAACTTATCATTAATGTTGTCCACCACATATGCGCTCCCACCGCGCTTCAATTCATACTTCTTCTTGAGCATGACGACCAATATCTTATCATTGTCTTCGCCCTGAAAGTATTGCGATGGGTCAGACCCCTGCTTGGGTAAACCCATAATCTGTGAAATCAACTCTATGGTGACTGGCACTGTTATCTCCCAAAATGACCACCGTTGTTTTTCTAATTTTGAAGAGATAAAAACGAGTCAAAAAATTCATTTCAAATTTTTTTAGAGTAGATTAGATGCTCTATTTCTGAGATGTAAAATTGGAAAAATCATTTATCTAAGTCTTAGTCTTCAAAATGCAAAATCTCAGCTTTCGACAGCTAAGCTTGTCTGTGGAAGTCTAGTTAACTGCCGAAACAGGTCGTTTTCGGCAGCTAAGGCAGTCTGTGAAAAATGATCTTAACTGTCGAAACCTGTAGAATTTCAGAAAAACTGCGTTGGGGAAAAATCAGTTTTCTCAGCCTTGGAATGTCCGTTTCGCATGTTCAAATGGTCGATTGACATCTACAAATCCTAAGCTATCCAATGGTGCAATAAGATTTGGATTTGAAGCTTGGGAAGGTAGTAAAAATATCCCTGCAAGATCACGTGTTAGAAAATTCCTACAAAAGCTGTTACAGGGCAGCAAGCTAATGTTTTTGCCTAGATATCAGATGTGTTAGATGGAATGGCAAGGAACCATTTCAGAGGTGTTTTCATTAGAGCAGTTATCCATTTCAATTGGGAAGAGTCAGCATTCAATCCTAAATCACGAGATTTCAGTATGAGGTTTCTCAAAGCTTCTGTTATAGGTCAGTGGTATTCAAATTTCGCCGAGCTTTTCTCATAGTAAACAAAAGACTACCTACATTCTCGATTTATTTGAAATATCCTTCATCTTGAGTCTCAGTCAATGCTTAAATCTGTTCATTATTCCTGAATTATAGATTGAGGAGTTCACATTTCTGTCATTGAGCGTTCAGTCATCATTGTAAGTCTCTGTTTTCTAAACAACTATGCCTATAATCTCTCACTGATTCCCTGTTGCATTGAATACCCAGTTTTGTGTTTAGAGATCCCTGAGTTATTTCCTCAAATCCAGTTCAGTTAGAAGTGTCTCATAACCATCGATTATCTCCAGAATCTTCAGTTAATACCTCGCTGTTATGCAATGATGTTCTTCAATAATTAAACTGAAACTCGAGATTATTCGTATGGTAGAGTCCTGTCATCTCCGTTAAGACCTGCTAAATACTTGTCAAAAAATAATTGGTCTAGTCTGTGACTCATAAAACGGTTACTACACTCTGCCTGTGATTCGAATTGTAAAGGAAATATCTCTTTAATTGCACATATCATCTCCGAGTTTAAAGGGACAGATCACCATCAAGATGGCAAAGACAAACCTTCCATTGAGAACAGATAGAACAAGGGCAGTTTTCTAACAGAGTACTAAAAGATCACAGGTGGCAAGGAAATCATCACGTGAAGAGATCAATCCCATATTTCAAGGAGCAATTGGTTCCAGATGTTATGTAGCCAGTAAAGGATTCGATCCCTCTTTAGTCATAGTTTTCCAGCCAAGATGAACAGATAAAGTTTGTTACTTGTTTTTAGCAAAGACTGACATGTTCTTTCCAGGTGGCAGCTTTAGGCTTTTTCTTTCATCCTTTGAATATTTTCTACCTTGTCATCTCATTGAAGAATGTCAAAAACTCTTGTAGCTATCGAAGACTCCAATTAAATATATTGTTTTGATTTCCCTTTACGTAGAATTTATCCTATTATTTTGTTGATTAGTTTATCTAAGCTATTTTAGGATGATTCGATCCTCTTCTATAGGATCTGATCTTTCATTGTAAGGCTATAAAGC
>LPNX010400660.1:781444-793319 GCA_001517045.1 Pseudotsuga menziesii
GCTGTTGCCGGGGAACGAAGAGTGAAGCAAGCTTCCCTGGGAGACGACATAGTTTCAGCTTTTGATGATAGACAGAGGCTGAACATTATATTGGTTGTAAACATCTATCTGGCGACTCCACATTCAAAGACTCCACTGGGGAGGATCCTGTTGATAAAGAATGAAGAAGCTCAGATCAAAATCCAGGTATCAGTTCATTAGTTTGCTTCATGAACTGCTGTTGTTCTTTATTACCTCTTTCATTCTTTTTCCTTCGCATGTAAAGAGAATTATTCTCTGTTTTTTATATTCAGAAAATCATCATTCTTCTTGTATATATTCGTCTTTAGAATAGGAAAGCCTACAGCCCTGCATTGTAGATGTAGATTCGGTAGCTTTACCTCAGACCATTCACAAAGATGACTACTGCATTTCGTTGCCTTCAAAATCTAATCAGCCATGTGACCTTGAAAGTATAGAAATGTTTCAGACCCTGTACAGATCTTAGCCCCTCTTGTCATAATTTCAAAACCTTGTCATGAACTCGTTAACTCTCATGATCAACCCAGAGCCTTTCAAGTTAAGATCCGGATGAATATGTTCAAGCCTTTAAAGCTGCCCCTTCTTCTTCATCCTTATCCCGATGATTGTTATGAATATCTCCCTTGGTTTTCTGGAGAGAATCAAAGTTCAGCCAAGGAACACGTGGAATCCTTTTTGGATTTTGTTGATCGTTTTCAGCTTGTTCATGAAGATGTGGTCATGAGATATTTCTCCAAGTCTCTGATCAAAGATGCTGCTACATGGTTTAAAAGCCTGAGAGTTGATTCAATTGGCTCTTGGACCGAGTTCTCTAATGCTTTCCTGAAGTATTGGGGCAAATACAAGTCGCTAGATTCTTATCTTGCTGATTTCTATGCTCTGAAACGAGAGCAGGGTGAAGCCTTGTCTGTTTTTAACAGAAGGTTTAACAGCATGTATCATGACATGCCTTTGGAGATCCGACCTACAGAAACATCTGCTATGATATACTATGTCATGTGTCTTCATTCAGAACTTGCCCTTCTTCTGCTAGAAAGGGACTCTTCATCATTAACTCAGTGGTTTGAGGATGCGTAAAAGGTAGAGGAAAACATCCATGCATCTAGGTGGATCAGAATGCAGGTTGACTCTGAAAATATGCAAACATATGTGCAAGAAGACAGTCATGACATTTCAGATTCCGAGTATGAAAGTAGTGGGTATGAAACAGATTTGGACCAGCAGCCTGAGGGTGAGTGCATTTCAGATTCAGAATTAGTTTTTTCAGTATGTGCAGAGTATTCCAAAGACAGGTATGGCTATGAAGTTTATGACCAGTTTGCAAATCAGGAAGAGCCTATGGTAACTAATGATGATATAGGCAATTACATATTTTCAGCTGATCAAAATTCACATGATGCCAAGCCTATTTTGTCACCATCTTGTGTACATTTGTCTGAGGAGGAAGTTACCATCTTTGATGATCAATCACTGATTTCCAAAGGACAAGAAGATAATCAGTCCTCTTGTAGAGAAACAATCATGGCTGAACATGAGGCTGCCATAGATGTGCAACTGTTTTCCGAGGAGCAGCATGTTACTTATCTTCCTTTTAAGGATCCAGTGGCAGTTTTCATTGACCTATAATTTTCAAAGAACCTGGAGATTTCAGATTTCCTTAGCTTTCCAGTGTGTCCGAGTAAGTATGGTTTCCTGGAAGACTTCTTATTATTGTTGATTCATGTCAAACATCATTTGCTGATTGGCAAGAAAGATGAGATGTTTTCAGTATCCAAATTGCTTAGATGGCTGCTATGGAAATCAGCATTCACTTAACAAGTGGCAGAGCTGGTTAGTGTAGGAGTAGGAAATAAGCTTGCTTCCCGAGCATTTCTTTTTTCCAGTTTGCAACAGAAATAGTAGTTGACTTGGTTAAATAAAGGCAGGCTATAGGCAGACTACAGGCAAGCTAGCAGAGGTATCGGTGATACAGGCTTAATGACTCCATGCCCAATGCTAAAGGCTACTGGAACTACTTGTTCTTTGGAACCTCACTGGGAGGATTCCATCCCCGAGTAGGAGCCAGATNTCGAGTAGGAGCCAGAAGTTATCTCCCAAAATGACCACCGTTGTTTTTCTAATTTTGAAGAGATAAAAACGAGTCAAAAAATTCATTTCAATTTTTTTTAGAGTAGATTAGATGCTCTATTTCTGAGATGTAAAATTGGAAAAATCATTTATCTAAGTCTTAGTCTTCAAAATGAAAAATCTCAGCTTTTGGAAGCTAATCTTGTCTGTGGAAGTCTAGTTAACTGCCGAAACAGGTCGTTTTCGGCAGCTAAGGCAGTCTGTGAAAAATGATCTTAATTGCCGAAACCTGTAGAATTTCAGAAAAACTGCCTTTGGGAAAAATCAGTTTTCTCAGCCTTGGAATGTCCGTTTCGCACGTTCAAATGGTCGATTGACATNTCAAATGGTCGATTGACATCTACAAATCCTAAGCTATCCAATGGTGCAATAATATTTGGATTTGAAGATTGGGAAGGTAGTAAAAATATCCCCGCAAGATCACGTGTCAGAAAATGCCTGCAAAAGCTGTTACAGGGCAGCAAGCTAATGTTTTTGCCCAGATCTCAGATGTGTTAGATGGAATGGAAAGGAACCGTTTTAGAGGTGTTTTCATTAGAGCAGTTATCCATTTCAATCGGGAAGAGTCAGCATTCAATCCTAAATCACGAGATTTCAGTATGAGATTTCTCAAAGCTTCTGTTATAGGTCAGTGGTATTCAAATTTCGCCGAGCTTTTCTCATAGTAAACAGAAGACTACCTACATTCTCGATTTATTTGAAATATCCTTCATCTCGAGTCTCAGTCAATGCTTAAATCTGTTCATTATCCCTGAATTATAGATTGAGGAGTTCACATTTCTGTCATTGAGTGTTCAGTCATCATTGTAAGTCTCTGTTTTCTAAACGACTATGCCTATAATCTCTCACTGATTCCCTGTTGCATTGAATACCCAGTTTTGTGTTTAGAGATCCCTGATTTATTTCCTCAAATCCAGTTCAGTTAGAAGTGTCTCATAACCATCGATTATCTCCAGAATCTTCAGTTAATACCTCGCTGTTATGCAATGATGTTCTTCAATAATTAAACTGAAACTCGAGATTATTCGTATGGTAGAGTCTTGTCATCTCCGTTAAGACCTACTAAATACTTGTCAAAAAATAATTGGTCTAGTCTGTGACTCATAAAACGGTTACTACACTCTGCCTGTGATTCGAATTGTAAAGGAAATATCTCTTTAATTGCACATATCATCTCCGAGTTTAAAGGGACAGATCACCATCAAGATGGCAAAGACAAACCTTCCATTGAGAACAGATGGAACAGGGGCAGTTTTCTAACAGAGTACTAAAAGATCACAGGTGGCAAGGAAATCATCACATGAAGAGATCAATCCCATATTTCAAGGAGCAATTGGTTCCAGATGTTATGTAGCCAGTAAAGGATTCGATCCCTCTTTAGTCATAGTTTTCCAGCCAAGATGAACAGATAAAGTTTGTTACTTGTTTTTAGCAAAGACTGACATGTTCTTTCCAGGTTGTAGCTTTAGGCTTTTTCTTTCATCCTTTGAAGATTTTCTACCTTGTCATCTCATTGAAGAATGTCAAAAACTCTTGCAGCTGTCGAAGACTCCAATTAAATNTCGAATTGTAAAGGAAATATCTCTTTAATTGCACATATCATCTCCGAGTTTAAAGGGACAGATCACCATCAAGATGGCAAAGATAAACTTTCCATTGAGAACAGATGGAACAGGGGCAGTTTTCTAACAGAGTACTAAAAGATCACAGGTGGCAAGGAAATCATCACGATTCGATCCTCTTCTATAGGATTTGATCTTTCATTGTAAGGCTATAAAGCCAAAGACATTTGGAGAACAAAGGGGTTCAATCTTGGAGAGAATCTGGCCTATGTTATGATTGCTTATCTTAATACAATCACAGTCTTGTTTTGCCACTGTCATCAGACCATTCATCTATCTTTTATTTCTGTACTTTGTTTAAGTTTAGCTCAGCTCTATGCTCATGAGCTTGAATGAAGGATTTCTTTATTGTTTAGTATGACCCTGCATCCCAATGTACTTGGTTATTTAAACCCTGCATTACATGTACTTGGTTATCTAAATGATATTCTTCATACCTTTCTGTTATATTGTATCTGATTGGTAGTCTCTAAAAGCACTGGTTCATTAAGATGTTCTGATAAGTTAATCCTTTCATTGTGCTTTCTTGGTATCCCATTGATCCACCTATTGATCCATTCATTTCTTAAGTTACCAAGCACCTTTGGTCTACAACCAAAAAGGGGTTCTTGGAGTGATAACAGGCACCATAGCTAGAACTTCTTTATAAGCATCAAAAACTTCTTTTTCCAACTTTGCCTTGTCATCCCATAGTTGCGCCTTTTCGACAATAAGCCGATTCTGCTCCTTCTTCAACTCCACAATTTTGATCTTTTTTGCTTCCTCCCTCTCCCGTGACCTCAAAAGGTGATCACCAATGATATGTTCTTGGTCGACCAACTCTTGAATTGCAACTCTTTGCAATTGGACCAATGCCTTAGTTGAAAATTCATTGATATCCAACGAGAGCTCTTGAAACTGCTGGAGTGAGTTGTTGACATCCTCATTGTTTGTCTCGATTACATGTGGCAGAATCTATACATTCCAGATTTGCTTCCCTGTGCTTATCTCTCCTACCTTCCACAAAATGTTTTCCTCGGGCACCCTTTGCAAAATTTCATCAACTAAAGAACTCATACGAGTGTTTACCTCTTTGAAGCCTTCAGTAGTCTATTTCTTCAATTGTGCTTCACTCATAGTAGTTTCTATTGTGATGGCCGTAATAATGTGGTCAACCTATGATGCTATCATCGGCGCTATGCCACTGGAATCACCCTGTTCATGCATTTTCTTTGTCCTGGTATCCTCATATAGGTTTTTTTCTTCTGAATCCATCGGGGTCCTCGATGATTCTTCTCATGACTCCCAGTCACGGTCATACACCGACGCTGGCTCTGTGGGCACATATGTTGGAGGACCTACCTTGTCATCTGATACGTCTTTTGCACTCACTGGCACTTTCCAATTTGTCGACCACTCAACCACTATGGAGTCCAACTCCTCCTCTGCTAGCTTGTATTGTGTCCCTAACCATTGTTTCTTAGGGTCCTGCCGTGCTTGCATGTAGAGAGCATGCTGGCCAATAGTGAATAGAATGACTCGTAAATACTTCGCCACTACCGCCTCTATGAGATGCAAAACCTTCACAACCACCGCCTATAAGGCTTCCCAATACAACCAGAATTGTATGGTGTAGTATTTCAACTTGTTTTATGGTTTAGGCACCAGAGGTTTTGGTATCTCGTGCCCTTGTAGACTTGGGCGACTGCGACATCCATCCCTTGGTAGTCCTCTGGATCCATCCATGCAACTAACGCAATCAAGATGAGAAACTAGCTTGACATGAATGCGTGTTTTTCTGCTTTCCCAATCATAGCAGCTTTCTTCAACTGTCTTAACAAAAAAAGTGGGTAGTTCATTTGTACTCGTGCAACACATTGCTTAGTGCAGGAAACTACCCCTGAGGTGCACTAGTTCATTCGATTCTTCCGCACTAATTTTATAGCAAGAATCCTAGTTGCAATGCGCACAAATTGCTCATTAATGTTGTCCACCACATACACGCTCCCTTCGCGCTCCAATTCATACTTCTTGTTGAGCATGGCGACCAATCGCTTATCATTGTCTTTGCCTCAAAAGTATTGCGATGGGTCAGACCCCTGCTTGGGTAAACCTGTGATTTGTGAAATCAAATCTACAGTGACTGGCACCACAACTGGGACTTCTTTATAAGCATCAGAAACTTCTTTTTCCAACTTCACCCTGTCATCCCATAGTTGTGCCTTTTCGACAAGAAGTCGATTCTACTCCTTCAACTCCACAATTTCGATCTTGTCTGTTTCCTCCCTCTCCGATGACCTCAAAAGGTGATCACTGATGATCTATTCTTGGTTGACCAACTCTTGAATTTCAACTCTCTGCAAATGGACCAATGCCTGAGTTGACAATTCATTGATATCCAACGAGAGCTCCTGAAACTGCTGGAGTGAGGCGTTGATATCCTCATTGTTTGTCTCGATTGTGCATGGTGGAATCTATACATTCTAGATCTGCTTCCTTGTTCTTATCTCTTCTACCTTCCACAAAATGTTTTCCTCTAGCACCCTTACAAAATTGCATCAACTAAAGAACTCATACGAGTGTTTACCTCTCTGAAGCCTCCAGTAGTCTGTTTCTTCAATTGCACTTCACTTGTAGTAGTTTCTATTCTGATGGTTGTAATAATGCGGTCAGCTTGTGAAGCTGTCATTGGCACTGTGCTACTGGCCTCACCCTATTCATGCTTTTTATTTGTCCTAGTATCCTCATATAGGCATTTTCCCTTTGAATCCATTGGGGTCCTCGACGATTCTTCTCGTGACTCTTGGTCACTGTCATGCAATGACACTGGCTCTGTGGGAGCATATGTTGGAGGACCTGTCTCGTCATATGATACGTCTTCTACACTCACCGATGCTTTCTAGCCGCCGACAACTCAACCACTATGGCATCCAACACCTCTTCTTCTATCTTGTATTGTTTCACTAACCATTGTTTCTGAGGGTCCCTCCGGGATTGCACGTAGATAGCATGTGGGCCAATAGCAAATTGAATGACACATCGATACTTCGCCACTACCGCTTCTATGAGACATGGAACCTTCATGACCACCACCTGTAAGGCTTCCCAATATAACCAAAATTGTATGGCGTAGTCCTTTAACTTGTCTTCCTAGTTTAGGTACTAGAGGTTTTGGTATCTCATGCCCTTATAGACTTGGGAAGCTGCGAGGTTCATCCCTTCGTACTCCTCTGGCTCCATCCATGAAACTAACGCAATCAATATGAGAAACTAGATATACATGAATGTGATTTTTCCTGCTTGCACAATCATAGCAATTTTTTTCAACTGGTTCAACAGAAAAAGCGACCAGTTCATTTGCACTCCTGCAACACATTGCTCAGCGCAGGAAACTACCCCTGAGGTGCACTAGTTTGTTCAATTCTTCCACATTACTTTTCCAGCAAGAATCCTATTTGCAATGTGCACAACCTGCTCATTAATGTTGTCCACCACATATATGCTCCCATCGCGCTCCAATTCATACTTCTTCTTGAGCATGGGGACCAATCGCTTGTCATTGTCTTTGCCTCGAAAATATTGCAACGGGTCAAGCCCCTGCTTGGGTAAACCCATGATCTTTGAAATCAACTCTACGATGACTGGCACCACAATTGGGACTTGTTTATAAGGATCAAAAAATTCTTTTTCCAACTTCTCCCTGTCATCCTATAGTTGCGCCTTTTCGACAATAAGCCGATTCTTCTCTTTCTTCAACTCCACAATTTTGATCTTTTCTGCTTTCTCCCTCTCCCATGACCTCAAAAGGTGATCACTGATGATCTATTCTTGGTAGACAACCTCTTGAATTGTAACTCTCTACAATTGGACCAATGCCTGAGTTGACAATTCATTGGTATCCAACGAGAGCTCCTGAAACTACTAGAGTGAGGTGTTGACATCCTCATTGTTTGTCTCAATTGCACGTGGTGGAATCTATACATTCCAGATCTGCTTCCCTGTGCTTATCTCTCCTACCTTCCACAAAATGTTTTCCTCGGGCACCCTTTGAAAAATTGCATCAACTAAAGAACTCATATGAGTGTTTACCTCTCCGAAGCCTTCAATAGTCTATTTCTTCAACTGCGCTTCACTTGCAGTAGTTTCTACTGTGTTTTCCGTAATAATGAGGTCGACCTATGAAGCTGTCATTGGTGCTGTGCTGCTGGCCTCACCCTATTCATTCCTTTTCTTTGTCCCAGTATCCTCATATAGGCATCTTCCCTCTAAATCCATCGGGGTCCTCGACGATTCTTCTCGTGACTCCCGGTCACTGTCATGCACTGACACTAGCTCTATGGGCGCATATGTTGGAGGACCTGCCTTGTCATCTGATACATCTTCTGCACTGACCAACGCTTTTCAGTCTACCAAACACTAAGATTCTATGGAATCCAACTCCTCCTCTGCTAGCTTGTATTTTGTCGCTAACCATTGTTTCTGATGGTCTCGTTGCACTTGCACGTAGATAGCATGCAGGACAATAGTGAATTGAATGACTCATCGATACTTCTCCATTACCGTCTCTATGAGCCGTGGAACCTTCACGACCACCACCTGTAAGGCTTCCCAATACAACCAAAATTGTATGGCGTAGTGCTTCAGCTTGTCTTCCTAGTTTAGGTACCAAAGGTTCTGGTCTCTTGTGCCCTTGTAGACTTGGGTGGCTGCGATGTCCATCCATTGGTAGTCCTCTTGCTCCATCCATGCAACTAATGCAATCAAGATGAGAAACTAGCTATATGTGAATGTGCTTTTTCCTACTTGCACAATCATAGCAGCTTTCATTAATTGGTTCAACAGAAAAAGTGAGTAGTTCATTTTCATTCATGCAGTACATTGCTCAGTGCAGGAAACTACCCCTAAGGTGCACTAGTTCATTCGATTCTTCCACACTACTTTGCAAGCAAGAATCCTGGTTGCAATGCACACAACCTTCTCATTAATGTTGTCCACCACATATGCGTGCCCGTCGCTCTCCAATTCATACTTCTTCTTGAGCATGGTGACCAATCGCTTATCATTTTCTTTTCCCCGAAAGTATTGTGACGGGTCAGGCCCCTTCTTGGGTAAACCCATGATCTCTGAAATAAACTCTATGGTGATTGGCACCGACTGGTCCAGCCATAAGTATCCTCCATGGAATCATGCCAATAGTTGCTTAGCGCATGCATTTTCTTCCGTCAGTCGCCCGAAATGGGGCATGTGAATCAGGCCTAAAATACCCGAGTTGTCCAATCCCAATTCCCACTCATGCATAGTGCACATAGTGGAATCTTCCTCTAGCCTTGTCCTATCACTAGTGGAAAATGAGAGATTAGTGACCAGGAGACCAAAATTTTTGGTCACCATAGTTGTTTTCAAGGGATAAATGACCAAAAATAATAAATTTAAGTGAGATAACTAAAAAAGACCAAGATAAATGACCACTTTTGGTCACGGGATAAAAACCAACTAAAAACGACCAAGATAAATGACCAAATTTGGTCATGAGATATCTAGACTAAAAATGACCACATAACAATTGGTCATTTTTAGTTGTCATTCCGGCAATGAAAAAATTACAAATTTGACAATGAATTTGTACATTTTAAGGGGGTCTCTGAATCCATCTGCAGTGTTAGAATTTAGTAAATTAATAATGTATTGTCACAACTCAACATGAATTGACCAAATTAATATAATATATAAAATACACATTGGTGGTCCTGAATGTGCATCTCTGGGGTCTCTCAATCCATCTGCAGGGTTAGAATTTACTAAATTGTAGACCCCCTCATGTACACAACTCAACTATTTTACTTTGTATGTAAATCCTAGGAAAAAAGTTATTACATTTTTTTTAATAAGTAGCAATTCAATGAACTAAACTTTATATTATTTGTTGAAAGAGTTCTCAATATTTTAACTAAAACAACTGGACCCGTGACCAGTTTATGATTCGACATTATTATGTAATGTGAGCCCATTTTATTTGCAGCGATAACTCCTTTCCTCTATTGAAATTATACTGATTCGGGGGTTTAAAGTCTCGACACCTTTGGCCAATTCGAACCCGTGACCTTTGAGCTTCCTGTTCTCAGTTGGACTACCAACGATGAATTTAGTGTAGCTTAAAGCCTTAAATATTCATTTTCTCACCCTCTTGATGGTTATTTTGTTTGCTATTTGGGTTTTTAGGCGGCAATCCTTTCTTCTCAACATATGGAGCCATTTCTTAGGCCCTGAGGCCTGGGGTATTACTGTATTTTTGTAGATTTACTTTTTGGCATCGGGATCATGAAGTTTGGAAAACAATTGCAAAGTTAGATCGAGGAAACATTGCTAGAATTATAGGATAAGTTCTGGTCTTACAAAGACTTGAAGAAGCTAGTTAAATTTATATCGACTGCAAGGGAAGCTTCGCCTTCTTCCCTTGGCAGCGATGAGATCAGAAGCGGCTCCAATGAAGTTCCCAACAAAAGGTGAAAGATCTCTGGTGGACCTTTTGAAGCAGGTGATGCTTCAACCCTTGGCAGCGATGAGATCAGAAGCGGCTCCAATGAAGTTCCCAACAAAAGGTGAAAGATCTCTTGTGGACCTTTTGAAGCAGGTGATGCTTCAACCCTTGGCAGCGATGAGATCAGAAGCGGCTCCAATGAAGTTCCCAACAAAAGGTGAAAGATCTTTGGTGGACCTTTTGAAGCAGGTGATGCTTCAACCCTTGGCAGCGATGAGATCAGAAGCGACTCCAATGAAGTTCCCAACAAAAGGTGAAAGATCTCTGGTGGACCTTTTGAAGCAGGTGATGCTTCAAATGACAATCTAAGTGGTTATCTCTAAATAGGGTTGTGGGGCTCTATATTTCGATTGCAGTAAAGGAAAAATGACCGTGAAGGAATTTTTGGAAGGGGTTTAACAATTTTCATAAAGTCAAGTCGGGCAGCTTTACATGAAGAATCAAAGACTAGTTTAATTTCATATATTCAAAAGAATCAACTTACATATTCATTTCCCTTGGGAAAACAGTAATGGAAGGCATCACACATTTAAATAGTATCACGCACATCATTTATTTCTTTATTCATCCTGTAATTAATTCTTTGTTGCACACAGATTTCTTACTGGTTGCACTATTACGTCATAATCTCAAATAACTTTATACAGATTCACACCCATTTATATTGCTAAATTCAAGCCCAACAATAATGATTCATACTTGGAAAGACTGTTAATGTAATCAAGCTAATTGAACACAAATAACTTCATTAAAGGAATCCTTCAAGTCTTCAACATGATACCTCATCATTTGCTCTCTATACAGCTTAACATGTGTTGTCAATAGTAGTTATAGTGGTATATGATCAATCTAGTTCCATTCCCTACTCATATTTATTGAAATCCTTTACTCCAATGCTTCTATTCTTGGGAGGAATGATGAGGAATTAGAAATAGTAAATAAGGATGCATCATCGCCTTACCCTTAGATTTCTTATGCTAGACACCCAAGATGATGGAGTCACTTCAATACCCTTTCTTTTTACCAGGAAGATCAGATCTTTAGGGGACAAGTATTAGAACAACTTACCTTGGATACAAACTACTAGAAATACATATTTACTAGCCCTAGAACATTGGGTCTTTGGCTCTGGATGGACTGCTATTAGAACTTATCCTTCTATTCATACAAGAGGAACCCTACGATGATGGATTGATTTACTTACCCCCGAGTAGACCAGGAATAGCACTAGGGAATGGGACAGTCTTAAAATCCCTTGGAAACCTCACACTTACAATATTTAGTTATTGATAGGCCCTATTAGGTCTTTGGAGGGACTTATATCAGACCTTAGAAGCCCCAGGTGGATGGAATGGATGGACTTTCTAGTCTTGCTGGTCTTACTGGTTGGATGGGCAATGCCATCTTTTCTTACTTAATTTTCCACTTTTACAGGGAGCGAGGTACGAGGGCAAGCATATTTACATGCCTTGGCCATACCCGGAGGCTTCTGCAAAATTTCTTGGTATATTCTTTGTGTGAACCAAACAAAAGGAATTTTAATAGTATTACATATTTTACATGCCTTGGCCATACCCAAAGGCTCCTG
>LPNX010400666.1:9578-48056 GCA_001517045.1 Pseudotsuga menziesii
ATTTTCTATTGCAAGTCTTACAAGACTAATTGATCATTTCTTTGGAAATGCTCATTGTAGTATATGTATAACCTAATTCTTGGAGTCATTGGATTAGTTTTTGCAGTGTAAATGGAAATAACCTCTATAAGTTATTTCCACTATATCGCTTAGAGCTTTATAAAAAAATCCTCCCCTCTCAAATTAACTTCCAACATCACTCCATATGAACTAAAAACCAATTCATCATCATTTACATGCTTCATAAGTTTTATCTTCTTAGGACAACCTTTTATTCCCTCGTTGCCGGTCCCTACACAATATTCAACAAATCCAACATTAAATGTTCCAATAAGTTAGTGGTTATTGTTAAGTACATTTATAGTAAAAAGGAAAACAAAAACTTCTAGTTTATCGCTTTTTATCCACCTAATTCCTCTCTTTGCAATGTTTTGATAAAGCTTTTACGCTCTTTTTCTCTTAGATTCCAAACAATCTTTTGGAGTTTCTTCACATTTTTATGACATGCATTATCCAATACACATCATTTAAATATGAAAATAGTTCAAATTTATTACCTTTATATTAAAATTTTAAAGAACATGCCATGTTCTCTTCTTGAGGCATGCTTCCCTCATCCTCGTTGCTATAAATGCTTTTCTTGGTCTTCTATCAACCATTTTCTATTAATAAAAATCATGCGTATTGAAATACACAAATAATGATATATGTTTCACAAATTCAACAAAGAATAATTTTAAGCTAAAATCATTAATTTTGGGTTAGGTAGTGGGTACAATATAGTAGCATGGATCAATTCCTTTAATACATTATTACACATTGGTGCATAATTACTATATAATGCACATTGATAAGCTCGACAAAATTTCTAAAAAACAAACATTAACAAAATGGTGTTCTTCATTTAATATTTTGCATCGATGTGTCTCTTATGTATATTGTGCACTGGTAAAGTTGGAAATATTTTTTAAAGACCACACCAAATGGTGTGATTTTAAACAAAAATGAACCAATGCATTACCATTGTACAATGTGCACCATGGATGAAAAAATCATGTAAAAAAATTTGACAAGGACAAGGTTTGACATCCAATGCAATGAGTGGTCCCAATACAATAGATACCCAAAGCCCCATATACAAGTAAACAAAGGTAATAAAAATTAATTGCCTAAGAAAAAGTCTCATTGTGAAATAGTAGGTAAGATAAACTCCCAATGTTGGGTTTGGAGCAAAATAAACAAACTTAAATGTAGGTAAGATAAACTCCCTTGATAGTTTGGTGCATTTAATATTAATACGCATGTTATTTTTTTAATCGGATTTTATTTCCCCTTGCAAACTTAAATGCACCAGTGCACTATGTTGACATAAACACACCAATAAAGCAATTTACAATGAATATATAAGTGCAAATTCCTGCATTTAAAACTTCGTGGAGGTCTTCCTTTGCAAAGGTTTTTGCATACGTTTATTATCATTGTGTATCATATTTTAACGTAATGGGTGTATTATATTGTAACGCAATGGTGCATATAGGGTATAGGCGTGCATTGGCATGGATATGTGGATTAGGTGTACTGATTTCTTTAAAAAAAATCAAAACTAACTTTGTACTTAGACTGCTATTAAAAAATTCAAGGTTGAGGGGATTGACAACCAACCATTTAGACCTATATGCCATTATAGGGGTCCTTAGTGAGATAGTGTAAGGTAATAATAATGGAAAGGGCAAATGTTTATATATGAGATCATATAAAGTTACGGTGATAGATTGACAATGTGTGAGATCATGTAAGGTTATGATGATTAATAGGCAATGTGGGAAGGACGACAATAAGAAAACGCCTTCAGTGTTGATAACAATACTCAAATTTTCATCATAATCATGCATGTTTGGGTGAACATTCAACTAATATAGATTAGAAACTCACAACTAATTTAGATTAGAATTTTGAGATATTGTACATACTTTAGATTGAAGTATTTCCAAAAGAAAGGCATACAAATAAAAGTTGCGAAAACACCCAGGACATGCACAACATGCATTGCATCATCTCACAGGCCTTTGGATTGGGGTGGCTCATCTTTTTTCAAAGTCATGGAGCCCAAATCCTTTTCTTGTTTAATGGGTAAAGTATTATATTACTCTTCATTAATATGATGAAACTTGTCTCAATCCTACATTATTTAAGGGAAAATAAAGTTGGTAGAAACATAATTCCAATTGTTGTAGAATCTTAACACTATGCATTAAATCTATGAAAGATGATAGTTGTGGTTTTCCCAAACTTAACTATGGTTTTGTTTTAACAATGTCCATGTAGAAATTTGGATAAATTCTTGGATCGTCTAATATACATGTAGGTTATATATATTCTTCAATAATTGTTCTTCATTGTAGGGGCTACACAAGTGCATTAAAAAATTCATGGCATCAAAGACAACATACTTTGGAACTAACTTTAAACATCCCCTTGGGGCATATGAAAAGAACATTGAGTAATTGTATCTTTGTATTTTCGATGGAATTAATGTAAATTTATTGCTTAATTCAAAAGTTGTTTCATAAATGGATCTGATAGGAATCTCCCTAAAAAAAGGCTCCAAGAACGCATTCAAATTTCCGAAGGACGTGAGGCTCTTCTTAGCCGTTCTGGTTCGCTTGGTTTGGTTGGAAGGTTCCATTTCTCTTCCTCTGCTGGATATTTTGGAGTGGGTCTAAGGTGGCTCCAGTTCTCAAGTGCACTGAAGTCTCTCCCCGGAGGTTCTACTAGGGTGGATCGCTGTTTGAATTCGGTGGTTCGTTCTTGAACTCGTTTTGCTTGCAGGGTTGCTGGTTGTGCAGGCTTCGTGGAGGTTTTTGTTTGGCTTGGCTCAACTCAACTCCTTCTTCTGGGAGTCTTCCAGCATTGTAATTTCTAGTAGGTTGGCTTGCATCTTGGTTTGGGATCAGATCGTATGAATTCTAGTGAGATTCGTCCTATTCCTCCTGACCTGGAAGCCTTCAAGAGACTGATAGCTTCTTGTGGCAAGAGGAAAGGGGGTCCTTCTGCAAAAATTGTCAAGAAAGTATACATCCCTTTGGTGGAGCTACCTGATGACTAGACCTGTCGTTCGACGTTAAATCTAGTTAAGCGTGGCCTCATCGGTCAATTTACTGGACTTTGGCCTTCTCCAAAGGCCATCGATGGCTAGGTGCAGAGGAATTGACGACCGTTAGTTTCTAAGTATATCCGAAGTCATTTCGTCGGAAGAGGTTACTCTGTTTTTGTTTTTGATGCTGCAGAGGACAGAGATTTGATCTTTCGTAATGGCCCTTGCTTCATGGGTCCTTAGGGACTCTACTTGAACATGATGAGTCCTGACTTTGACCCCTCTCAAGACGTACCATATGTTGTCCCTATTTGGGTTCGTCTCCTACACCTTCCTCTACACTGTTGGAGCTCTGAATCCCTCGAAACCATAGGGAACAAGCTTGGTAAATACATTGATAGAGCTGATACGAAAGATCAATATGCTTGTGCTAGAATATGTGTTGAAGTTGACATGGAGATAGGCTTGCCCGAGGCAATAACGTTGACAGTAGCAGAGTGGTCTCATATACAGGAGCTGGACTATGAACAAATTTCGTTCAAATGCATATTCTGCCATGATTATGGTCATTTTGCCAGGAACTGCAAAAAAAAATCAGAGGAGGAAAATGCAATAGTGAAAGATGATCAATGGACCCAAGTCCAAAAAGCAGGAAACTCCAATCAAGGGCCTAGGAAGAAAGGTAAAGGAAAATCTGTCAATGGTGATGTTGGGAAATCTTAGGTTGATGGATTACCCAAAGCTCCTTCAAATCCATTTGCAGTGCTTTCTTGACCTGAAGATTTCCTTGAATAAGGTGAAGTGCAAAAATCCGAAGAGCATGAGTTGGATTCTGAAGTCATTTCAGCATCTCAGGAACAAGTTGGCCTTTCTCCTCCTAGAGAAGGTGTCCTTTCTCTTCCCATTTGTGCTAGCCCTCCTCCTTCTACAATTCATGGGGAAGGAGGTCCCTCTCACTCTCCCATTCGTTCCATCTCTCCTCCTTCTTATGCAGATATTACAAGGAAGAAGCAACCTGCCAATTCTGGATCTTCTGAAGATGACACCTTTGAGCAGCATTCCAAAAAAGGCAGGAAGTCAAAGAAGGAGATTCACGAAGAAGAGGTTGAGAGGCTAAAGGTGCAAGGAAGTTAGTCTACTCTCGAAATGTCCTACGGGAGGAATAAGAGAACCAGGCCCCCAAAGGGAGTTAATACTCCCTCTCACTTGGTTAAGTAATGCAAGTCACCTCTTGGAATTGTAGGGGATTAGGGAATCCTCTCAAAGTCGAAGCAGTAAAAGATTTAATGAAAATGGTTCCTTCTGAAATCCTACTTCTCCAAGAGACAAAGATCGAGGAGGAATCCCTTCTTATCCTCAGTAAAAATAAATGGAAACTAACCGCTGGCAAAGCTGTTAGTGCTAGAGGATCCTGTGGTGTTTTAGCTACTCTTTGGAGTGTTGAGAAATTCCAGTTAAAAAATTGGTTTGTCACATAGAACTGGATATTTTTAGAGCTCTTCCATCTCTCCAGTGAGACTTCTTATGCCCTCTTTAATCTCTATGTTCCTGTTAATTAATCAGAAAAGCAAGATTGCTGGAGAACGATTTCTGAATTCCTAGAGTCCAATTCCCCCGTCAATATTATAATAGCTGGTGATCTAAATATTACTCTAGCCTCGAATGAGAAAAAAGGAGGGCGCCGTGGAAAAGATTTTATGCAAGATTTTGTTGAAGAATTGATCTATGTATGGGATTTAACAGATTTAAAACAAAAAATTGGGAGATTCACGTGGTCCAATCACAGAGTGGGCACCGCTGGTATCTCTGCTAGGCTGGACTGATTGCTTGTTCATAGCATGCTGATGGATGGCAAAACCATTATCTCATAAAAAATTCTTCCTAAGCTCACATCTGATCATCATCCTATCTCTTTGCAATTTGAGAAAGAAGAAGAACTTGGTCCAATACCGTTCAGGTTCAGTCCATAATGGATCGAGAGATGTGACTTTTTGGACATTGTTTCCCAGGCTTGGTCAATATATGTCACTGGCTCTCCCAATTTCGTCTTTGAACATAAATTAAAAAACACAAAGATTGTGTTGAAACAATGGGTCAAATTTCCTACCTCTACAACAAAGTCTAGCAGAATGGAAAACGTGGCTGAGTTATTTGCTATTCAAATTGGCATGGAAGAGAGAGGAACAACCTCTTCTCAAAAATCCCAGTAGCAATTTTCCCAGTATAAAACCACTCAATCTTTCAGGCAAGAGGAGGAACATATCAGGTTGAAGTCTAGAAGTCTTTCGCTGAAGGCAGGAGACAAGAACACTGCTTTCTTTCATCGTCAGTGTAGGGCTAGGCTCTCCCGAAACCACATTTCAGAAATCATCACCGGTGATGGGGTCATCATTAAAGGTCAAGATCTCCTCAAACAATCAGCGAGTAGACATTTCCAACTTATGTTTCAAGATGATGGTCTTATTGATCAGGAAGTGTCATCCGAATTTTTGGATAATGTACCTTCTCTTGTTAATGCAGAGGACAACCATATCTTAAGGAAACCCTTTTCGAAAAAAGAAATTGTTGATGTCATTTGGTCTATGGAGTCTGACACAGCTCCTGGCCCGGATGGCTTTTCAATTCACTTCTATAAAGTCTATTGGCCAATTATCAAATCAGATCTTCTCCGGTTGGTGTCTTCCTTCCAGAAAAAAGCAAAAGTGGGAGGGGGAACCAACTCTACTTTCCTCGCCCTTATCCCAAAGGAGATTAACCCCTCTTCCTTCGACAGGTTTCACCCGCTTTTGCTGTGTAATTCTTCATATAAGATTCTGGAAAAACTCCTTGCTAACAGACTAAACATTTTGCTTGGAAAGATGATCTCTCCACTCCAGGGGGGATTTGTTAAAGGCAGACATCTTGTGGACAATGTCATTCAAGTTCAGGAATCTCTTCATTCAAGTTTTCAATGAAAGAAGAAAGGTATTTTAATAAAGTTGGATATGAAGAACGCCTTCGATCGAGTAAAGCTTCCCTTTCTTTATGATGTTCTGCTATGAATTTGTAAATATGATCAAAGCATGTACAGATATGCCTTGGATAGCAGCATTAGTTAATGGTAGACCCTCTGAATTTTTCAAAGCAACCAGAGGTCTTCGCCAAGGCTGTCCATTGTCCCCTTTCCTTTACATCCTTATGGTTGAAACTCTCAGCAGGAAGCTCATAGCAGAAAAGGAAGCTGGGTATATTCCGGGCATTAAGATTGCTAGGGGTGTGGATCCAATCAACCATGCACTTTTCGCTGATGATTCTCTTCTTCTCAGAGGAGCTTCATTGAAGATCGCTCGGGCCTTTAATGTTATCTTGAAAAAATTCTGCCTAATCTCAAGAGCTTTGATAAATAAAAACAAAAGCATTGTATATGGTTGGAATGTTGAACACTTGGCCATCCTTCAAATAGCAGACTCCATGGGATTTCCTGGCTTTGACAAGTGGGAGAAGATAACTTATTTGGGGCTCCCATTAACCCTTGGGCCGTCCTCTCCTTCTCTTTGGTTTGATGTGCTGGCTAAGTTAAAGATAAAAATCACTTCTTGGGGTGGTTAGTGGTTAACCAAGTATGGGAAATTAATCTTGATCAAATCAGTACTTTCAGCCTTCCTAATTTTTCAATCCTCTCTGATGCTAGCTCCAAAGTCTATCTCGGTCCAGATCTCTAAAATTTTGAGAGATTTTCTCTGCAACGACAGAAAGGGTGGCCAAAACAAGATGCACCTGGTAAGCTGGGATGTGCTTAAGCATCCCTTGTTACAAGGTGGCCTTCAAATTCGAGATCCTAGTCTGGATAATTTGGCGATGAGTGGCAAGCTGATTTGGCAACTATTCAAGGACAAAAAACATACTGTCAGTAGGATTTTCCGGATGAAATATCTTCACAGGGGCTCTTTGATAAATGTTACCTCGGTTAATACTCCAACAGGCTTTGCTATCTAGAACTCCTGTAGAAAAGGGTTTGATTTTTTTAAGCTACATCTCTATAGATCCTTGGGAAATGGGAAGAGGGTCCATCTTTGGGAGGATAAAATTTCCAGGTACCCTCCTCTCTCCAATAATTCTCAGTTATCAGATATTATGAATTGGGCAAGGAATAAAGGTTTGTTTCTTCTGGCATATATCTGCTCTTGGGATAGAGATGGAAATTTGGTTGGTGGGTCATTCCCCGATCTTCCTGCTTCTCTTACTATCCAAATTTTTTTGTTGCTCTCCTCTCTAACTGGTCTCGCTCCTGTCCATATCTCTCATAAATATTGCTGGGGTTGGGGTTCAGATGGATTTTACATAGCAGCCAAAGGTTTCAAGGCTCTGCAAGCAACTCACTCCTTTTATTTTTCTCTAGCGATCTGGAAAACTGTATCGTATTCTCATTTCCTACTGGAAGTAATTTTTTTTACATGGTTACTTCTGAATAACAGGATTTTGACAGGCAAAAATCTCTTGAAACGAGGATTCGAAGGTCCTTTTCGCTGTTGTTTCTGCAAATCAGCTACGGAGACTGTCGACGACCTTCTTGTAGACTATGAATTTTCTAAATGTGTTTGGGCTTATGTTCTCCTGGAATTGAAGAGCTCGTTTCCAATTCAAAATTCAGTAAAAATGTGCTACTCTGCTTGGCATGGTCGACGTCGACTGAAATCAAATTCTGAAATTTTGCACTCCTATTGGAATTCGATTCTGAAAATGACGTGGTGGTCAATTTGGTTATCAAGAAATTATTGCATTTTCAATGAACAGTGACCGTTTCCTCAAATCGTAGCCATCAAAGCCTTATCGTTGTTTGCTGAGTCTATAGGACTGTCGCTGTCTTCCTTGTCTTTACTGTGGCTGGGTTCTAATTTAAGTTTCAGCTGGGGGCTTAGCTCGATGTCCAACAACCAGACTAAAAGCTACAACCTTATTTTTTCCAATTAGTTGGTAAAGGAAAAAGGATATAAGTCTGTCCAAATCTATGGATATTCCAAGCTGATGATAAAAGCACTAAAGTCATCTGATAGCCTAAATAATTCTGCTCTAAACTCAATTCTGCAACGAATTAGGATTATTTTGAAAGTCTTTGATAAGTCTGACTCTTTCCAAATTCTTCGAGATCAAAATAAATTAGAAGACGCTCTAGCTAACAAAGCTTGTCTTCTGCCTCAAGGGTTTCTTAGCATAAATGAGGAACCCAGTTTCTTCCATCCAATCCCGTAACATGCGGTTGAAAATTATTTAAATGGGTGTCCCTTTCTCTTTCCCTAATTCTTTGTTAATTCTCTAGTTGTTTTTTTTTTTAATCAGAATTTTGTAATCAGGTTGATTGACAATTGTCAATGCAAACCAGTATTCCTTCTTTTAATGAAATTACTCGTCTTTGTTAAAAAAAAATGTTTCATAAAGCTTAAAAAAAGAGAAGTGTTCCATTTGAACGAATTCCATGCGTTTGGGAAAAAATAGCTCCAAGAAGTTTTTTTTTGTTGGTTTGGTGAAGCTCGACCCTCCTCGAGAAGCAACAGGAGCTCTGCAGGGTTTAGCGCACTCTTAGTGTTTTTTGGTTGGTGATACTCTACCCACCTTGAGAAGAACAACATGAAATCTTTGCAAGGTTTCTTTTTTTAGCAATGCTTAGAGTGTTTCTGCCATGGCCGTAGGAGGGGTCTCCTTCCCTCCCCTTGAACTCACTGCTTTCAGGAGATTGGTAGCAGCAAGAAGCAAGAGGAAGCTCAGTCTGAATTAGCAGAAGTTTGTCAAGGAATTAGACAACATTCCTTCGGTGGATTTACCTGCGGAACGACCTTGCTGAACAACCATGAATATGGGTGGGTTCAGAGGAATTGGAAGCCCCTTATATCAGAAGGCATACACAACAATCTAGTAGGTAAAGAATATTACGTATTTCTATTTGAAAAATCAGAAGACATAGATTTAATTTTTAGAAACATGCCATATTTCATGGGCCCTCAAGGGCTTTACCTAAACAAGTGGACTCCAGACTTTGATCTGAATCAAGATGTCCCTCTTGTTGCTCCTGTTTGGGTTAGGCTGCCGTATCTTCCTATTCATTGTTGGAATTTGGAGTCTCCAAAAGCTATATGGAACAAATTGGGGAAGTATATAGATAGGGCAGAAAGAAGATAACAATATACTTGTGCCAGAATATGTGTTGAAGTGGATTTGGAAACAGGGCTTCCTGAAGTGATTAAATTGACAGTAGAATATTGGTCACATGTGCAGGAGCTTGATTACGAGAAATTGTATTTTAAGTGCAGACATTGTGATGGCTATGGGCATTTTGCCATATCATGTAAGAATAAAGTCGAGGAAGAAGTGTTAAAGAAAAGGGAGAACAATGGAAACAAGTGCAAAAAACAAGTACAACCAAGCAAGGAAATAAATCAAAGGGAAAAAGAGGAGAAATGGGGTAGGGTAGTAATCCCACCGGACAGAAACAAAATGAAATTGGAACAACTACGAAGGAAATAACCTCACAAAACAATTTTGAAGTGTTGAGCAATCCATAAGAACAAGTGCTTTCAGTGCTTGAAGAGGGAGAAGTTCAACAATATCAAGATCATATAAGAGAAGAAAATAAAGAATCAGTTGAGCTTGATCTTGGTACTCCTGCTGGTGGATCCTCCCCCACATATGCAGAAATGGAAAAAAAGAAACATATGGATAACTCTGGTTCATCTGAAGAAGAATCCCTTCAGAGGTCTTCAAAAAAAGGGCATAAATATCTTAAGAAGTTTTGGGAAGAAGAAGCCAAGCATTTGAAGATGCAAGGAAGTCAAGCTACAATAGAGATTTCATATGGCAGGAATACTTGGGCTCGACCTACAAAAGGAGGCCCTCTTCCTTCTATCAATAATAAATAATGAAAATTGTCTCTTGGAATTGCAGGGGGTTGGGAAATCCTTCAAAAGCTGAAGCTGTTAAAGACCTTTTAAGAATGGCTTCTCTCAATGTTCTTCTGCTCCAAGAGACAAAAATAGAAGAGGACAATCTTCTCTCGTTAAGCAAAAAGAATTGGAAAAAGAATGCAGGGAAGGTTGTGAGTGCACGGGGTTCATCTAGTGGACTTGCGACCCTATGGATAGACGAACTCTTCTCATTGGAAAACTCACTTGAAACGTAGCACTGGATATTTACTAAGCTTCGACACATTCTAGGTAAGATATCCCTGGCTATTTTTAATCTATTTGTACCTATAAATTTCCAAGAGAAAAGAGAATGTTGGAATTCTCTGGCAGATTTTCTTGCTGCAAATGCTCCCTCAAATATTATTGTGGCTGGTGATTTAAACATCACATTGGATCCAAAAGAGAAAAAAAGGAGGAGTCTGCGGGAGAGATCCCATGCACAAGTCGGTGGAGAATCTCATTTTATTATGGGAGTTGTTAGAGTTTAAACCAAAAAAAGGTATGTACACCTGGACTAATAATCTCACAAGAGCAACAAATATCTGAGGCAGGTTGGATTGATTCCTGGTTCAAAGTTCTTTTTTGATTGAAAATAAGATTATTTCCTCTAGTATCTTGCCCAAACTTAGTTTGGATCATAAACCAATAATGTTGCAGCTTGATGATGAAGAAGACCTCGGCCCCATACCCTTTCAGTCTAGTCCTCTTTGGATAGACCAAGATGGTTTTTTGAACACAATAACCAAGGCGTGGAGTATCCGAGTCATTGGATCACCGAATTATGTGTGGGAGAGAAAACTAAAAAATACTAAATCAACGTTAAAGGAATGGGTAAAGCAGTCTCTTAAAAATGCAAACAACGATAGAAAAGAGGCTTTGGAAAAATTGGAGGAGATTCAATTGGAAATGGAAGAAACAGAAATCACCTCTGCCATGCTAGAAAAAGAGGAAAAAACACAGTTTAACTCCTTTCGAGAGTTAAGGCAGGAAGAAGAATATTGGAGATTGAAGTATCATAGTACATGGTTGAAATTGGGGGATTGAAATACCTCATTTTTCCAAAAATAGTATAGATCCAGTCTCTCCCATAATCATATATCAGAAATCTCCTCTTTGACTGGTGAAACTTTTAAAGGCATTTCTCAAATTAAACAAGCGCTTGAAGCACATTTTCAGAGCCTATGTAGAGAGGATGGCTCTATTGATTCAGATTTAACTTCAGAATTTTTGTCCAACATTCCTTGTTTGGTGAGTGAGGAGGAAAATGTTGAGTTAATGAAGCCTTTTATAGAGGAAGAGATCATTGATGTGATATGGTCTATGGAACTAGATAAAGCCCCAGGCCCAGACATATTCTCTTTTCATTTTTATAGAGTTTGATGGACAGTAATCAGAAAAGATTCTTTTATAGAGGAAGAGATCATTGATGTGATATGGTCTATGGAACTAGATAAAGCCCCAGGCCCAGACATATTCTCTTTTCATTTTTATAGAGTTTGATGGATAGTAATCAGAAAAGATTTACTCAGGATGATTAAAGCATTTTAGTTAAAATCCAAAGTTGGTGGATGTATCGATTTTGCCTTCCTTGCATTAATTCGTAAAGAAGTTAATCCTTCTACTTTTGATCGATTTAGACCTATTTCACTTTGTAATGCATATTATAAAATCTTCTCTAAACTCTTAGCTAACAGGCTCAAACCTCTGCTTGGGAAGTTGATCTCACCTATTCAAGGTGGGTTTGTAAAAGGGAGACACATTCTGGGCAATGTGATCCAAGTTCAGGAAGCCATGCATTCCAACTTTCAAATAAAGGAGAAGGGCATGCTAATAAAACTTGATATGGAAAATGCTTTTGACATGGTAAAGCTATCCTTTCTTTACAAAGTTCTTCGTTCAATTGGATTCAACTCAACATTTATAAATTTGGTAAAATATTGTATTGATAAACCTTAGATAGAACCGTTAGTAAATGGAATACCAACAAACTTATTTCAAGCAACCAGGGGTCTTCGACAAGGTTGTCCGCTCTCGCCGTTTTTGTATATTCTAATGGCTGATACTTTGAGTAGAAAGTTAACTGCAGGGAAAAATGATGGGATTATTTCGGGCATCAAGTTAGAAAGTGGAGTAGAATCTATCAACCATGCGGATGATACATTGCTTTTGGGAGGGGATTTGTTAAGGATAACAAGAGTTTTTAAAGAAATTATGCAACCTTTTGTATTATTTCAAGGGATCTTATCAACAACCAAAAGAGCACCGTGTATGGCTGGAACACAGATCACTCAACAATTGCAAACATATCACAATTTTTAGGCTTTGATGGATATGACACATGGGACAAGGTTAAATATCTGGGTCTTCCATTAACCCTTGGACACAACAATCCTTCTCTCTGGCTGGAAATTATTAGAAAGATAAAAGCAAAGATTGCCTCGTGGGTTGGTCAATGGCTCAAGAAGGCAGGGAAGCTTATATTGATTAAGTCAATTCTTTCAGCTCTCCCAATTTACCAATCCTCTCTTCTTTTGGCTTAAAAAGCGATTATGGATAAGATATCCAAGCTAATCAGAGATTTCCTCTAGAGAGGCGGAAAAGGAAACCAGAGTCGAATGCATTTGGTTAAATGGGATATTGTTAAAAGACCTGTTCTAGAAGGTGTATTGAAAATTAGAGACACGGGATTGGCTAATCTTGCTATTGGAGGCAAACTGTTGTGGGAATTCTTCTCTAATAAAAAACACCCTGTTAGTCAATTTTTTTGGAAAAAATATCTTAAAGGAGGAACTCTAAGAAATTTAGAGATTACAAATACCCCTAAAGGTTCTATAACATGGAACTTATGCAGAAGAGGATTATAATTCATTAATCAACATCTTTATCGCATACCAGGAAATGGCCAGAAAACTTTACTGTGGGATGACAAAATCAAAGGCAACACTCCATTAAACACTGATTCATCACTTTTAGAGATCAAGCTCTGGCTGGTCAACAAAGGTTTTTTAAAATTGTATGATTTACATCTTGGGTCAGAAATAGAAATTGGGCAACATGGGCACTCCCAGCTTTTCCAGAACGTGGACATTCCCAGCTTATCGCTCAACAGAATTCTCTGATGGTAAAATTGACAGGACTGACACCAATACACTCAACGTGCAAGGACGTGTGGGGATGGGGAATATCAAGAAATTATTCAGTGCTCATGGTTTTTAGGCAATTAAGACAAATTTGATTTCAAACCACAACGCTTCTTTTTGGAAAACAGTCTGGAATTTTCCCAGTATTCTGAAAGTAATTTTTTTACTTGGATACTCATTCATCAGAAAAACCTAACAGGTGAAAACCTGTCAAGAAGAGGATTTTTTCCATCGTTTAGATGTTGTCTTTGTTATCAAGCTGCAAAGACTTCATACCATATTTTTGTTGGCTGCGTTTTTACTCAAAAGGCATGGGCGCATATATTGAGTGTGTTGCCGGTCTTAGCTCCTTCAAATATTGAGCTTGTTAGTCTATTTGCAAACTGGTAGTCAAGGTATCAAGGAATTCTTTCAACCAATCATGAATGGATGAATGGAGGAAAAATTGGTTAGTAAGAAATGATTTGATTTTTAACAGTGTAGTCACAAAACCAAATATTGTAGCAATAAAAGCTAAGGCTTTGCTATTGGAAGTTGTGGGAAATACTCAAATTGATGCCATTAAATTCAAAGCTGAGCATAATTGGCTTGGGTCCCTGCAGGCAGATAAAATTCAGTTGAGTTCTGGCAGGCTTGTTATTAACCAATTTGGCAGCTTAAACTTCCGGAAAAAGAATTTTCAGAATGGTGGCAAAGGAAAAATAAAGTCTCAATCTTTTTCGATGGAGCGTCAAAAGGAAATCCAGGGAAAGCTGGGCAGGGGGATTGATTTTCTACCCAGGAGGAAGGATAGAAACCAGTTTCAGCTGGGGATTAGGACAACTTACAAATAATCAAGCATAAATATTAGCTCTTCTAAAATCCTGTCAACTCGCAAAGGAATCTAGACATAGCAACCTTCAAATATTTCGAGATTCATAAATTATAGTAAAAGCTTTAAACTCTCCTACAAATTTCAACAATCTCAGCTTGAAGGTGACTATGCAAAGTATGCATTTCATCTTGATAGATTGTGTCTCTGTAACCTCTTATCACATTCTTTGTGAATTGAATAAGATGGCAGATTTCAAAGCAAATAAGGGTTGTCAACTACCTCCAAGAATGCTAAGTTTGAATCAAGGCCCTAGTTTTATGCATCATATTCCATAATCTAGAAATGAGAAGTTTTGGAAACAAGGAAATGCATATCTCATAATAGATGTAATTGGGTGAAGGCCCAACAAAATTCTTTTTCAATAAAAAAAATGGTTTCATAAAGGGTTAGTTGCATGTCTAACTCCAAATTAATAGGTAACGTAAGCATTGTACAAGCTCTATTTCATGAAATCTAAAATAAATTATGACAATCATCTCCAAAAATAAACCTTAATGCACCATCACGATCATTACATTAGAAAATTCAACTTCAAAATATATTTATTGTCGTACATTAAACTAATAAAATGGGTTTTTGTGCGTCCAAGTTGCATCTTTGTTTTTTCGCAATAACACCTAGCAAGTAATGGACTAAGTACAAGAATATCTTATGTGCACATGCATATAAAATAATCAAGATGCATTCGATACATGTTTAACAAGATGAACTAAATACATTTTATGTGATATTTATTGCAATGAAACAAGTTGGGTTAAAGCGGACCTTGTAATCCTTCCCGTGGTTAATGCTAATGTTTTATGTATCAAATAAGATGGATTATCTTTAAAGTCCACATTGTCAGCCTTCCCCCAAATTTTTATTTATTTATTATACACCTCACTTAATGAATGAAACTGAAATGTATGAAATCTTATACAACATCATTATCACATCAATGGGTTATAATTCATGCTGTAAAATTGTTGTTTTTATGGCTAATTACATGAAACTCATTAAAATAATTAGTTCTTAATTAATTATATTGATAATCTAGGTCTATGCCTTTCAAAGGAAGTATATTGTCCTTACAATGGCTTGGAACATGATATTTCCAGCATAATAAATGGAGGCAATATCCTATTGCTAGGAGACTTTAATGCTTGAATAGTAACTAACCAAGCTATTATCTTAAGAAATGATTATAACCCCAATCCTTTATGGCTAAATGAGGACCTTTTTCTTTAGGTAGTAGATACAAAATAAACTGTGAAGACTTGGTTGATATTGTTTGGTACCGAGCTAATCAAGCTTTGTAATATCTAATAATTTACAATGGTCTTACGAAGTGGGCAAAATCCAATGAGGTGACTTATATTTAATTTCAAAGAAGAGATTAATGAAGAACATTCTTAAATATATCATTATACCCTTAAATGGGTTTAATGTTTTTTCTTTTTCTTTTATAAAGTTATTATTAATGATTGAAGCTAATAACCTTCTTAATATGAGTTCTTTAACCTTCTTAGTTGTTTTTTAAAAACTAAAATGAGTAATTTTATATTTATAAAGAGTTGAAAAATATCAACATGTTAGATTACAACAATCCAAAACAAAGCAACATAATTATTCTTGAGCATTGTCTTTCTCTTTTACATCATCCTAGAGTCTTGCTTTTATTGAAGATGTACTAATATCTACTAAACAACTATATACTTTAACATATTGGTTGAGAAACAAAGCAAAAAAACATACCATAACCAACTAAATTTAACTAGTACCCTGACCACTATACATGACCAGTGGAGCAATATTATCCCATGTATGTCTATTAAAGCTTGAAATGTCAATAATGGTACGATGAGGTTGCTATACAAATTCATTGTCCATGAATTTGCTTCTGGCATGACGAGTGAGTCTGATTTTTTTCACAGCCAACATCTCTTGGTGGTTGTCCAAAGTTATCATCATAGTCTCCACTTGACATCCATAAAAATGAATATCCCATTTTTCCTTGTTCATATTTTGGTCCAAGCTTGAGGTATGCGTCATGAGAAGGATAACTACCTCTTGTACACCTACGAACTAAGAGTTCATCCAATAAATATTAATTTTGATATCTTGAATGTCGGTCCTAACATCCTTGATTCCCATAATTAGGTTCTCTAGATTGGATTCCCATTTTGATTATGTCTTCATGTTGGGTGCCACTTCTACTTCCCCCCATAGGTATCCAAAGCCCTACAAATTCCAGTAAAAAAAATATTTTATCCCCCATTTGCAAGCCTGTATCAAATGCACAATTATGTCTTGATACCTTCTAATGATCCTTGTACTGTTTTAACAAAGAGACACTCCCCTTGAGTGTCTGAGGGGAAGGTGATTTCTTCAACAAGTTCCAATATCACCATCCTAGGGCTATTCACCCCAAAAACTTTCATTGGCTCAAACCACATACATCTTCGCTCCTTAATCCTAAATGCATTGTTGTAGAATGGAGACAAAGGTAGATAAACATTACAAGAAGATACTAGACCCATGGACGAAGGTTCTTTCATGCGTGAGGGCAAGTGCTCCTTGATCATAACAATATATGGTATCTTTAAAGTTTGGGTGTATAATATTGAATGTGATTTGAGTTACAAGTGGACCATGAAATGATCTTTAATTGAAAATTAAATCTTAGGGGAGCCAATGATATTTAAGTTGGTCCCCATTTTGCACAATTTCCCTTTTTTCTAGGAGTGTTGCCCTGTTTTCTAATTTAACTGCCATATCATTATTATCACGTCGAATGTGCATCAGTTTGACATTGTGGATATGTTGAAGGGACTTATGATATGGTTTTGAATCCTCTCAACGATCATAACCTCCAATTCCACTCTTTCCTTGCTTAAGAGATAATCATGAGGGAATCAATGTAACGTCCCCATACCCCATAATGCGGATAAATTAAAAAAATTGCTTCAAGAACCCTTGTTCTCCTTTCGAAACACAGGGCGTGGACATTAACACACTCTTCAACATTAATTCTCAGGATTAGAACCACCGTAACAGTAGTTCCTCCCTTGACAGATCCTTTATGTGACCAGAAAGACCTTTTCCACACTCCTCCCTCCGCACTCCCCTTTCCGCCTTTCCACTACGGAATCCAAGAGCACAATGTGTGACAGAGATATTCAAGTCATGTACCTCCTTCCACCCTTCCTCCTTCTGCCTTCGGAACTCGGAAGTTGAAAACATAACATTTCGATGGAATTACTCATCCATGTTCCGCCTTTCTGCCCTCTAGTGGGGAACTCAGGAATCAGAAGACTAACAAATGACGAAATCATCTATCCATGGTTCTGCCTTCCACATTCCACCTTTCCGCCCTCTCTAGTGCAAAACTCAAGAATCGAAATTCTATTGAAACGATGGAAACCTTTATCCTCGTTTCCGCCTTCCGCATTCCGCCTTTCCACACTCCAGTGTAGAACTCGGGAATCATAAAACTTAACTCTTGCCTTAGGACTTTTCTGCACTTTTCTGGTTCCGCCCTCCGCCTCCCGCAGGTGGATCCTAGGGTGCATAAAACTCACATTCTTCCTTGTTTCAACTGCTCTTTTTTTATTTCCTTCTTCTGCCTTCCCCAGGTGGATTTCAAGGGGCGAAAACACTAAGTCAGATGCATTATGACTCTGTAACATGCTTCTAGCCTCCATGAACTTAAGAAAAATGCATTAAAACATACAAGGCATAAACAAATGCAAATGTAGGAACATTCATCAACAATAAACTCTACTGAAACATTGCAAGCATTCATCATATTCATTCATTCAACCATTCATTCCTAAGCAACTACATTGCATAAACAAGAATGAGAAATAATACTTATCTTGATGATGGAGTTGTCCCACAACTAGCTATGTCACTGCATCGTTCCACCTAAACATAGGCTAGTGTGTTCATTAATCTCTCAACACCAGTGCCACCCCCGAGATGGGCATGATTTCCACAAGGAATTAGGGAACAACAGGCTCACACATAGACAACACACATCAAAACACAGTCAAACCAACCTACAGTTGGGTTTCTCAGATTTCCAAATAAATGACTCACACCTGGTCAAATGCACACCAAGACTCAGCCAAACCAACTAATAGTTGGGCTTACCAAGATGTTAAGGCAATGGAAAGGTAGAATTACTAAGCTAGTGAGCTCAACCACAAAGCTATGGACACCTTCACCATATCTATCGAGCTTGGAATTCCATAATACCTACACACCCAACACAAGGAAGTATTCCCTTAACTTCTACACAGTTCCCTCAGGACATACCTTCCCTTCCAGTGCTCTTTAGGATGTGCATAAAGGATTTTCCAACCCCTATTGATTTGTATGTGAGGTTCCTCTCTTCACTAGGTTTATCAACCAATTCTAGGCCTCTTCCACTCATAAGTATTTAGACCAAAACATGGATGCACACCACAACAACCCATAAGGAAACTTGGCAACACAAGATTCACTCTGTAACACAGATACAATAGGGTTTACTTGCATAACACAATGTCACTCAGACAAACACTGCAGAACCACACTTTCATGACTCATGATAGTCGAACCACCATCCTACACGTCTCTAGAGTATTCGGGAATGAACGGATGATGAATGATAAAATAATCCACAATGAACGCTAGGGAAAAACAAAACCTCCCCTCAACTAAGGAAAGATGGACTGGCACACATCACGTGCTTCCTTGCATCAAAAGCAAGAATGCCACTTCCCAGACTATAGACTTGCACACTTTCTCAGACACACAACCAAACTTCCATGCCTTGCTCTGCCCAAGGCATTAACTGCTTCAACCAAATTATGGAAGAAATGAATGATTGAGGATAGAGGACAAAAAGGTCGCTGAGAGTTCATGGGTTCCCCCATGGACATTTGGTCTCACCCTATTGGCTCAGGAGTTTGACTAACTCCTCTCCCTATTCCTTGTGAAATCATGCCCCCATCTCTTTCACGTTGTAGTCCCATAGCTAGTTGTGGTATTTAATAATTGCATATTTACATGATACATCAAAATATACAGTGTCTGACTTAGCATTGTAACCATAGGCATCGACCTTGATCTCCTATACAAAAAACACCAAATACATGGTAGGGCCTTGGCCTTGAGTTCCATGATTTAAATACAATATATACATCATGTACAATTTCAATACCCTGGGGTCAAAACCCAGGCATTACATTCCCCTCCTCCTTGGGGTCAAAAATAGGGTCTTACATTCCCCTTCCCCTTGGGGTCAAAACCAAGGTGTTACATTCCCCTCCCCCTCCATTAGTATCGCCCTCAGTGCTTTACAAAGTTGAACAAAAATGCTACACTGGCACCGCCCTCAGTGCTCCGCAAAATTGAACAAAAATGGATGTGCCAATCGCTTGGTGTTCTCCAGCTCCCATGTAGCCTCTTCAGTACTGTAGTCATTGGTGTCCTACACCTTCTTCCATACAAAGATTCATATGGACTCATCCCTAAGGATGCTTGCTATCCATTATTATAAGAAAAATCTACCAAGTGTAGATAATCCTCCCACTTGGATGGTTTGTCCATCACATACATGCAGAGCATGTCTTCAAGCACTTGATTTACTCTCTCTGTTTGACCATCAGTCTAAGGATGGTAGGCAGCGCTGAAGTTCAACTTTGTACCCAAATATGCAAACAGACCCTTCCAAAAATTGGAAGTAAACTTGGGATCCCTGTCAGAAACTATTGCCTTAAGAAATCCATGCAATCTGAAAATATCCTTCATGAATATTTTGCAATGGCACCAGTTTTATATGTGGACTTAACCGGTATAAAATGTGCTGCCTTTGTTAACTTGTCCACCACAACCATGATGGAATCATGTTGTCTCCAAGTCATTGGAAATCCTGTAATAAAATCTGAAAATAACTTCTCATTTCCATTCTGGGACTAGAAAAGGCTGCAACAAACATGCTGGGTGTTGATGCTCAACCTTTACCTACTGACATTTCATGCACTTTGAGATATACTCAGCAATGTCCTTTTTCATTCCTGGCCAAAAATACTGCTTTCTGGTTGTAGCAAATGTCTTATGATATCCTGGGTGACCAGAATATGGAGCTTGATGGAACTCATCCATAAGAATTCTCCTCAAATATGCTACATTTGGAATACAAATTCTATTTTTATAAGTAAGAAGTCCATATTATTCCAACTTATATCCCTCATACCTCTTCTCAAGACTTTTCTGTTGCAATTTGTCCTTTATCTGCACATACATTTCATCTTCAACAGTATGATCAACAATCTACTGTCTCAAATCTGGTTGGCAAATGCTGAGAGATGCCACATGCATTTCATGCACCTTCCTACTGAGTGCATCAACCACTTTATTCTCTTTTTCTTTTATGTGTTTGATCTCAAAATCAAATTCACATAAAAACTACAGCCATCTAGCTTGCCTAGCATTTAGAGTTGGTTGATCAAACAAATATTTTAGACCACAATGGTATGTCCTTAGCTCAAACTTTCTGCCCATTAAGTAATGCCTCCACATCTTGAGAGCATGCACTATGCCTGCAAGTTCTAAATCATGAGTGGCATAGTTCTCCTCATGACCCTTCAACTTTCTTGACTCATAACTTACCACGTGGTTGTCTTGCATAAGAACTCCTCCAAGTCCTTGATTACATGCATCAATACACACCACAAAATATTTTTTTGGGTCTGCAATTTTTAGAACTGGTGCACTTGTAAGAAGATTCTTCAACTGCAGGAAGCTGTCCTCACATCTTGGTGTCCATCCAAACTTTATCCCCTTCTTTTGCAAAGAAATGATTGAATGTGCAACCTTGGAGAATCCTTCAATGAATCTCTTGTAGTATCATGCAAGTCCCATAAAATATCTTACATATGTCACATTTATTGGAGTAGGCCAATTCATAAGGGCCTCAATCTTTTCAGGGTCTACATATATGCCCTCCTCTGAGATGATGTGACCCAAATAATGAATTCTATCTTTATAGAAGTCACATTTGATCAACTTTGCATACAACTTATGCTCCCTTAGCAATTTCAAAGTCAACCTCAAATGTTCTTCATTCTCTTCCTCATTCTTAGAATAAATAAGAATGTCATCAAGGAAAACAAGAGAAAACACTATTCATGAGACACATAAATGTAGCTGGTGCATTTGTGAGACCAAATGGTACCACTAAAAACTCATAACGTCCATACCTTGTTCTGAAGGCTGTATTATGAATATCTTCATCCTTGATTCTTACCTGATGGTAACCAGACCTTAAGTCAATCTTGGGAAACACCTTTGCTCTGATCATTTGATAAAAACGGTCATCAATTCGAGGTAAAGGATATTTATTCTTCACAGTGACTTTGTTCAACTATCTGTAATTAATACACAACCTGAGTGTACCATCTTTATTTTTCACAAACAACACTGGTGCTCCCCAAGGAGACACACTAGGCATGGTGTACTTGTTTTCCAAAAACTCTTGTTGTTGCTTCTTTGGCTCTAGTAATTATGGCGTGCTCATCTTGTAGGGTGTCTTGGACACTGGTGCTACTCCTGGCACAAGTTCAATTGTGAAATCAATGTCCCTTTTCGGAGGAAGCCCTGGAATTTCATAAGGAAAAACATCCCTGAATTCCTGCAACACATGAAAGTCCTCCAACCTAGGAGTTTCATTCTTTGCTGCCTCCAAAACATGGGATGCATACAACTGTAAAACTTTCCTACATAACTTCTTCAACTACATTGCTGAAATCTGCCTAACATAAATCACCTTTTGAATGTCTCTTACAACCCTTAAGTTTCCTTCTTCATCTATGCACTCAAAAGTATTGTTGTAACAATAAAACTTTACTCTGTGTGCTTCCAACCAATCCATTCCAGTGAGAATATAATAGGAACCAAGTGGTAGAACATTCATATATGCATAAGTAATTAATCCATCCATAACCAATGGACATTTCTCTACCACTTCACTAACCTTTCTCTTAGTCCCAGTGGCTAGCTGAACTAACCATGATGAGCTATGCTTTAACTTATTAAAAGCACAAATCTCAACAACTCTAGGAGTAATATAACTATGAGTAGATTCAAGGTCAATCAAACCATAAACAAATTGCTTAGCAATCTTACCTTCAACTTCAACCATAGTTGACTAATGATCTTCCTGGCGGTCCTCTAGTTCTGCATAAATCCTAGGGACAGTCCTTGCTACTTGACCCATTGTTTCTGCTTCTTGAATGTTGTGAGCTTGCCTCACATACCCATCCTCAAGTGGACAATTCCTGCGCAGATGGGGTCCTCCGCATCTCCAACATTGGAAAGGTTCTCTGATCTCTTTTGGATTTCTTGGCCTGTCTTCCATCACTCTGGTTGGCCGAGTGACAACTTGTGATGGTTGCTTTTGCTGATTTCAAAAGTGATAAGGTTTGAAACCTTTCTTCCTTTAGTCAGACTTTTCATTCCTTTTTTCCTTCCATGCCTTATGGTAATCAAGTTTGCCGTTGTTCTGATCATAGCAATACTTGGCCTTTCTTATAGCCTTTTCTAGAGTTCGAGGTTCATTAAAATCAATCCTGTCTTTGTATGACTGAGGTAGCCCACTCATAAAACATTGGATTTTTACTTTATCATCCTTGATGTACTTGACATACCTCAACAACTCCAAGAATTTATTTGCATATTCTTCCATGGTCAACTATCCCAATCTCAACTCATGGAATTATTTAATCTTATCATCATAATACCTATCAGAGAGGTACTTCTATTCTGAAATACTTCTGGAACTGCTTCCACACAATCTTCCTTTCACTGATCTTCTTCACTTACCTGAAGTGCTCCCACCATATGTATGCTCTTCCTGTCAAATTGAAGATGGCTACCCTAGCCTTCATATTTCCAGAGTAGTCTTGGACTTGGAAATATTTTCTCATCCAAAGAAGCCAAGCTTCAGCTTCTTGACCGTTCTTTAGCTCATCATCAAACGTAGGAGGCTTATCCTTCTTGAATTCATCACATGAGCTATTTTGGTAGCTCCTCTTTTTCTTATTCCGGCGAGAATAGGAACTTGAACCCCCACTGGATCCTTCAGAGTCAGATGATCCAATAGAAGACTTTTTCCTTCTTCTAGCACTGCTCCTACTTCCTTCCGTATTTACTGCCCGATGCTCAGAATTCATCCACCTGTGGATATCTGTCAAACTTTGCAACATGGCTGCATTCAGTTGATTTCGCTCTTCCTGAGCTTTAATCATTCTCTCATTATCTTCTCTATAGCTTTGCATATCTGCCCTTAGGATTCTCATGGTGGCTGCAAAATTTGGCGGAGTTTCTTAAAATATCCTTCCGTTGGAATCTGTTTCAGCATTTCCAACTCGAACGTTTTATCCCATAGTATCTTCCTCGTGCTCATAGGGATTCTGTGCATCATTCATGCCGTAGGTTCTCATGGCTGAGCCAAAAAACCACTTTTCCAATATGCACTATGACTCTACAAAAATGTGTTAGTAAACATCATTTGTTAGCTGCATAACAATTTCATAAGTAAAAACCATTTACTTACTGTCACCTGGCACACCTAGGCCCACTATTGCAACCATTAGCTCTGATAACAATCTATAGTGTACTACACTGTTGGTATTAGAGGGTACCTTTTCCTCTTTTGACTGTTCAAGTTGGCCCCTTTAGGCCCATTTCTGCAACCAACAACTCTAATACCAATTTGTAACATCCCCATACCCCATAATGCAGATAAATTAAACATTTTTCTTCAAGAACCCTTGTTCTCCTTTCGAAACATAGGGCATGGACGTTAACACACTCTTCAATATTCATTCTCAGGCTTAGAACCATTGTAACAGTCATTCTGCCCTTGACATATCCTTTCTGTGACCGAAAAAGACCTTTTTCGCACTGAACCTGTCCTTTTCGCACTTCGCCCTCTGCCCTTCGCACTCCCCTTTCCGCCTTTCCACTGCGGAATTTAGGAATTGAGAGCACAATGTGCGATGAATATATTCAACTTGCGTTCCGTGTTTCACCCTTTCTCCTTCCGAACTAGAAACTCGGAAGTCAGGAAAACATCTTTTCGATAGAATTGTTTAATAGCCTGCTGCCTACCGCCTTCCACCTTCGAAACTCGGAAGACGGAAACATAACTTTTCGACAGAATTACTCATCCATGTTCCGCCCTCTAGTGTGGAACTCAGGAATCAGAAGACTAACAAACGATGGAATCCTCTATCCATGGTTCTGCCTTCCGCATTCCGCCTTTTCGCCCTCTCTAGTGCGGAACTCCAGAATCAGAAAACTATTCAAACGACAAAAACCTTTATCCTCGTTTTTGCCATTCCGCCTTCTAGTGCGGAACTCGGGAATCAGAAAAAATGAACTTTTTCCTTAGAAATCTTTTGCACTTTTCCTCCTCCGCCCTCCGCCTCCTGCAGGAGGATCTCGGAATGCGAAAAACCCACATTCTGCCTTGTTTCAACTGCTCTTTTATGATTTCCTCCTTCCTCCTTCCCCAGGCGGATTTCAAGGGGTGGAAACGCTAAGTCATATGCATTCTGACTCTGTAACATGCTTCTAGTCTCCATGAACTTAAGAAAAATGCATTAAAGAATACAAGGCATAAACAAATGCAAATACATGAACATTCATCAACAGTAAGCTCTACTAAATTATTGCAAGCATTCATTATATTCATTCATTCAATCATTCATTCCTAAGCAACTACATTGCATAAACAAGAATGACAGAGAATACTTATATTGATGATGGAGTTGTTCCGCAACTAGCTATGTCGCTGCAGCATTCCACCCAACCATAGGCCAGTGTGTTCATTAATCTCTCAACACCACTACAAACCCTGAGCTAGGTATGATTTCCATAAGGAACTAGGGAACAACAAGCTCACACATAACCAACACACATCTAAACATAGTCAAACCAACCTACAGTTGGGTTTCTCATACTACCAAAGAAATGACTCACACCCGGTCAAATGCACACCAAGACTAAGCCAAAGCAACTAATAGTTGGGCTTATTAGGCTGCTAAGGCAATGGAAAGGTAGAATTGCTAAGCTAGTGAGCTCAACCACAGAGCTATGGACACCTACACTAGATCTATCCAGCTTGGCATTCCACAATACCTACACACCCAACACAAGGAAGTATTCCCTTCACTGCTACACAGTTCCCTTAGGCCATACCTTCCTTTCTAGTGCTCTTCATGGTGTGCATAAAAGATTTTCCAACCTCTCTTGATCTGTCCTTGAGGTTCCTCTCTTCTCTAGGTTTATTAGCCAATTCTGGGCCTCTTCCACTCTTAAGTCTTCAGACCAAAACATGGATGCACATCACAACAACCCACAAGGAAACTCAATAACACAGGCTTCACTCTGTAACACAGAGACAACGAGGTTTACTTGCATACCACAATGTGACTTAGAGAAACACTGCGGAACCATACTTCGCGACTCAGGATAGTTGAACCACCACTCTGCGTGTCTCTAGAGCAATCGGGAATGAACGAACGATGAATGATAGAATAATCCACAATGAACGATGGGGAATAACAAAACCTCCCCCAAATGAGGAAAGATGAACTGACACACACCACATGCTTCCTTCAATCAGAAGTAAGAATGAGGCTTCCCAGACTGCAGACTTGCAAAATTGATCAGACACACAATCAGATTGCCATGCCTTGCTTTGCCCAAGGCATTAACTGCCTCAACCAACTTCTGGAAGAAATGAATGATTGAGGACAGAGGACAAAAAGGTACCCGAGGGTTCATGGGTTCCCCCATTGACATATGCTATCACCCTATTGGCTCAGGAGTTTGACTAACTCCTCTCCCTATTCCTTGTGAAATCATGCCCCCATCTCTTTCACGTTGCATTCCCATAGTTGTCTGTGGTATTTATTAATTGCATATTTACATGATACATCAAAATATACAGTGTCTGACTCATCACCGTAACCATAGGCATCGACCTTGATCTCCTATAAACAAAACACCAAATCGATGGCAGGGGCTTGGCCTTGAGCTCCTTGCCATGATATAAATACAATATATAAATCATGTACAATTTCAATACTACGGGGTCAAAACCGGGGCATTACATTCCCCTCCCCCTTGGGGTCAAAATCGGGGTGTTACAATCACCGAGAATAACAACCTTTTGGATTCCTAGGGAGACAATACAATCTAATCCAAGATAGAGAGCATGATGATTCACTTGATTATTGGTAGCTCTGCCTAAACCCCATTCATAGGTTAATATTGTACTTCTACTAGGATCTAGAATGAACACCCCACTCTTGCCTCCCCCTTTACCCTTCTTGGTTGTTATTACGATGAGTTTCTTTAATTTCAATAACTTTTTAAATTTCTCTGAATGCAATAAATTCCTTCTTTCTTATTCAAATAATATACTAAATAAGTTGGGTCGATAAATCCATTCACTTTTTTTCAAAATGATATAATATATTAATGGTTAAACATTTTTTATTAACATTTATTTAAATCATTTTAATTTATTAAACACATGTTAAACATTTATGATAACTTAGAAAAATAAATTACACAATTCATAAAAAACACCCATATTATCTTCCAAATATAACCAACACACTTATGAGACTCGTATAATTGTGAAGTATGAACAAAATCACAAGATAATGAACTTTTAAATTAGTGATGTTGTCCATCACAACCTTAATCTAGACAAGCCACACACAATGCCATTTATATTTGCAATGCTCTATTCAAATCATAATTTTGTACGTTCCACATTTATGTACTACCATTCTTCAAATCTTAAATACATCACGGGCATCGAATTCCAACGTGCTTGATGAGACCATAATGGGTGTAGCCATCTAAATCACAATGTATTTGTTGGATGTCAACACTTTGTTGATAAGAAAACTTTTCATACATACATACATACCTACATACATATATACATACATACATACATAGATCAAAATTTGACATAAAATATCCCCGCATAAGCAAATCAAACCCCTACAATCATTCTTATTCTTATACCTATTGCATGCAAGGTCTAAATCAAGCCTATTAATCTTATGGTCTAAATCAAACCACCCAATGATCATTTTAAGGGTCATAAAAAGTGGGTGAAGGAAATATCCTAGACATAATGATTAATGTTTACTCCTCCAATACGAAATACCTTAGGACTCACAATGGATGGGCTTATCTCCTCGGTAAACATATGTAACCGAATAGATACAAAGATATGTTACGAATATGATCGTAGAGAAATAAAAATAAAAAAAATGAATGTGGAAATAAAACATAGAAGAGCACAATACAAGATATACACCAATATATTTGGTTCACCCGATATGGGATACATACATCAAGGAACAACCAGTCCTTCATTTATTCTATCCAACAAAATGAAGGGATAAAACCTACAACACATTTGGTGAAAACTCCTCTTCACTCTCTCACAATATCTTCACATTGTACACGACCATAATAGAATTCCCTCATAAAAAAAGAGGGCTTCCTTCTAGGTTAAAAAGCACCAACATAACTTCTACCATTCGATCTTTGATCTAATGATGAATAGTCCAAATTAACAATGAAATTACAATATTTTACAAGGCATTTTCCCAAAAAAATTCTCTTTGAGGGAAAGCAAGGGGGATCCAAAAGGTTGCCTCCATCCCATTGGACCCCCTAGCAACATTAGTGGGTGGGGGGGAATCCCCCCACACCCTCTCATTAGGAATTGGGATTGAAACATGACCAAAACAAGACCTTTGAATCAAGAATATAATCAAGCTCCACCATGAACAATATCCCACTTAGAGACTTATCAAAGAAACTCCAACACTATTGAACCTGTCAAACTGTTCCAACTTTGGACCTTGCAAGGTTCTCATCTTCACCATCTTGTTTTAAGGCCAATTGAAACTAATCAAGAACTTAGTTTCTCCCTACTTACTACCTTCGTTAACATTTTTGTAGGATTATGTCTAGTGCATATCTTTCCCATCTTCAACTATCCATCTTCCAAAACTAATCCTATGAAATGGTACCTGATTTGTATATGTTTAGTCTTAGAATGGAAGGATGAGTTCTTTGCAAGATGAATGGCACTCTGGCTGTCACTATATAACCTGTTATTATCCTACTAGCCTCTAGCCAAATCATCTATGTACTATCCTTCGTAGCAACAACATACTATGCTTCCATTGTTGAAAGTGCACCAAACTTTTGCAGTTTTGAAATCCAACTTACTATTGTTCCACTTACAATAAAAACATACCATGTGGTGTTCCTCCTACTATCTACATCACTTTCCATGTTCGAATCAAGATATCCTTGTAGAACAATGTTTGAACCTCCAAAACATAATGCATGAGTAGTAGTACCTCTCAAATACTTGAGAATCCACTTTACCACCTCACAGTGCTCTTTAGATGGATTATTCATATACCTACTCACAACTCCCACTACATGTGCAATATTTGTTCTTGTGCATGCCATCACATACATCAAGTTGCCAACTATAAATGAGTATGGGACCTTGGCCGTGTAGTCTATCTTCTCCCCTATCTTGGGACAAATCTCCTTAGTCGATTTGATATGGCTGGCCAAAGGTGTACTAAATGTTTTTGCATAAGGCATTCTAAATATTTCCAACACCTTCTCTATGTACTCACCCTAAGACAATGTTAATTTGTGATTTTTCGTGTCTTAAATTAAGTCCTAATGACTGGGGTTGAGGTCACCAACATACTATAACTTCAAGCAGAGACTAAAGTATGTGCAAACATGAAATTAATATAACATGAGCAATATAAACAAGGATTCAACAGATGAGGATCAAGTACCTTGGAAAATGAAGGTTGATCCTAGCTTTCACCTCTTCTAGCTTTGCTACCAAACCCTTGCTCCAACACCTGCAACACAAACATTACCCTCCTCAAATGATTTTGACTATAAACAAATTAACAACAATTATTGAAAAAAAATCAATACTATAAACATGAATCATTTTCAGAAATTGCAATTATTCATAATCAAGTAGACAAGTCATTTAGGGAAGGAAAATATGTCTTTATTTATTGAAACAAATGCAGCAAGTACATATTATACCTTAGATCCTACTCAGGCACCTTTAAGAAACTATGATCTGGGATTCTTTTCTCCTCAGTCCTACCAAAATTCATCAAGAATAACCTTACCATGAGTGTGTTCTCCCTTTCCCAATGGCCTTTCTCTTGTATTTATGACAAGGATGAGAGGGGTTGTTTTGAGGAAAGAGTAGTTAGGATAGGTAGGGAGGTTATGGAACCAACCCAAACTTCCAATAATTCAAATTTCTTTTTTTTTTCATATTTTTTTGGAGGGACACACTAATGGAAGGAGAGTGACTAGCGTGTGGATTGCTAGTTTCCTTGAAGCAACTCGTATGTATAAATTTTGAGGGAAAATTCTAGTGGTCAAGAGGTCCACCAACATGTGACACACAACTTATCATATATGCATTATTGTGTATGCCCTAATCCAAAGACATAAAAATATGCAAACTAGAGGAATGAAGGAGTAATCTAGGCCATGAACATCAGTAGCAAATCTAGGCTCTTCCATCCATAATGTGCTTTTGTGTGAATGGGAGCTCAATATTGTCACTTGGACTAAGAAGTGTCGATTTGATGGATAACATGTCTCTTGTTATTTTCATACCAAGGATTTGCTTTGCAACACCCAAATTCTTCATCGCAAATGAATTAGATAATTTTCTTTTGAACACATTTCCATCCCACATGTTAGACCCTGCAACAAGCATGCCATCTACATACAAAAGATGAATAATATAGATGCTATTATATAGTCTCTTAAATAAATATAGTGGTCAAAATAACATCTATTATAACCTTGTTTTGTCATAAACCTATCAAATTTCAAATACCAATTCCTTGGAGCTTTCTTTAGGCAATATAAGCTCATACTCAACCGACATACTAATTTCTTATTCCCTTTGACCTCATACCCCCGTGGCCGCCTCACATAAATCTCTTCTTTCGAATCTCCATGAAGAAAACTATCTTTACATCTAACTGTCCAAGATGCAAATATTCTATTGCCACTAGACGTTAAATACTTCTAATTGAAGTCATTTTAAGAACAAGAGAAAATATTTCATTAAAATCAATACCTTTCTTCAGTGCAAATCCATTTACAACAAGTCTAGCCTTCTATCTCTTTTTTCCTCCATATTCTTCCATCAACTTGTAAACCCATTTATTCTACAATGATTTATTACTTGCAGTCAACTGAACCAAGTCCCAAGTCTGGTTTCGTACCAAGGATTCCATGTCCTCTTTCATGGCTTGCTCCCAGTCCTTTTTGGTTTATACTTTCATTTATTCATAACATTTTGGCTCACTAGAATCAATCAAGAATAAATAATACAATGAAGGAGAGTATCGTTTATGGGGTCTACTTAACCCAATAGATCTTCTAAAAACACTTGCGGGAGTTTGAGGTACATGTTGTTGTTGTAAATTTTTATTTTTGGGCACCTTTGGAATTACATTTTCTTTGATTTCAACTAGCACTGTGTACTCTATGTTTGTTTTTTCCTATTTATTTCCTTGCAATTGATCTTTGAACATGACCTTCTCATTGAATATCACATCTCTAATCCAAAATATTTTGTGACTTTCATAATCCCATAAGCGATTACCAAATTCATTAACTCCATATCCAGTAAAAGTGCACTTCTTGGATTATGCCTCAAGCTTTTCTATTTTCTATCAATATGGACAAATGTTTCACAACCAAAAGTATTAAAAAATAAGTAGTTGACCTATATTAATTAAGTAAACAATAATATCCACAAAATATTATAGAACTATAAGGGTAGTCCAACATGCAATTTCATACTCCTTGCATGCTACATGATTATTCTATTCATTTTTTTAGACTCACCATTTTCTTGTGGCATTCCCAAAATTGTCTTATCTATGAATCCCATGGTATGAATAATAACTATCAAATCCATACTATGGTAGTCACCTCCATTACCTAATCGAAGTCACTTCAACTTTTTCCTATCCCATTCTCAACCAAAGCTTTTCATTTCTTAAAAGTATCAAAGACATTGAGTTTTTTTTAGAATGCAATAAACCCAATTTTTCCTAGTTGCACATCAATAAAAGAAAACTCATCATCAAAGTTTAGTCTTGCAAAACTTAACTAATGGTGATTATGTTAAACAAAGTTTAAATGATCACAAACAAACACACCTTCTAACATCTTGATATTAAATGAAAACTTCATAAGAAATACCTTGTTGGAGGATGAGGTTTTTTCATACAGTTTAGCCAATGCCTTCATAGGATCCTTCATTGTCTTTTCTTTTGAAATATTGAAAGCCATCAACACTTCTAAGTACAATTATATTGTGCATAGTGCCTTTTTATCAAGAACCTCCAATTCTTCATCCTTTATAGTTACTGACTTCTTTCCTTTTCTTCCCAATGGCAGGAAAATATCCTTCTTATCTAGATAGTCCTCCATTTTCATCTTCCATAGTTGTTATTTTAGGCCGTTAAACTTCTCGACCCTAAACTTTCTTTCTTCCGCCATTGCTCCTACTCAATACTGGAAACCCTCCTTTCCTACGAATTTATCAACCAAATAAACCTTTTGCTTTGACACCAGTGGTTAGGAATATGATTGCATCCAACAATAAAAATAAAAAATGAATGTGGAAATAAAACATAGAAGAGAAACACACAAGAGAGACATCAATGTACATGGTTTCCCCTATATGGCTTACATCCACAGAGAAACAACTAGTCCTCCCTTTATTCCATCTAGAAAAATGAGGGATAAAACCTACAACACATCCACCAAAACGTCCTCTTCACTCTATCACACTCTACACAAATGTAATATAATTCCCTCATAAGAAAAGAGGGTTTCCTTATAGAGAAAAAAGTACCAACATAACTTCTACTATATGATGTGTGACCTAATGATGAACATGCTAGATTGATTGTGGAATTATAATATTTTACAACACATTTTTTCCAAAAACATATTTTTGAGGGTATTCGAGGGGGGGAGGGCTCCAAATTTTTTTTGCCACCCTACCTAGACCCCCAGGAGACATTAATGGGGGGGAAATACCACCCACACCCCCTCGTTAGAAACTAGGATTCAAACACGGCTAATACAAGACCTATGAATATGAAAGAGCCCACAAAAGCTCATTTCACCAATAAATAGAACACTTATAATAAATAGAGCATTTTTTATAGGTGAATCAAGTCTTATTATACAAAGGTAAAAAGACATACATTGCATGCAAGAAACCAAACCACTTATCCCTATCCCAAACATGGGTGAGACTGAAACCTACAACAAGTAATGTGTTTACTTCTCAATGAGCAAGACATTCTTTGGTAAGTCTCCATGTCTAGTCACATTCCTCACATTATTGAAGACAAGAGAATACAAGAGAACATCAAACACAATGTTTCACACTAAATTTATGAAACAAAATAACACCCTGGTCCACCCTAAACACAATATCCCACCTATAAAGTTCATAAGCAATAATTCAAGCGTAAATGCATCCTCAAGCTAGACCAAATGCAATTGTGTGAGGTCAATAGAGACATGATGGAATCTTATAACATATCCCTCATACTTTTCCCTTGGACACATGTTTTCCACCCACCTAAACTCACAATGCATATAATGGAGAGGTTTCAAAAGATTGATTATATTGAAGAATATAACCATGGAGATAGATATACTAAGGTGACCAAAATCTTTTAGGATCCCATTTTGGAAAAGGATTCCTTTGTTCAAGTAAGTTGCTTAATATTCCATGGAGTCAACACTATATTTCTCTCTTTGAATGTGAAGGAGAAAGATCAAATCGAAAGAAATAAGGAGGATATCAACTCTTAATTACCCCTTTCCTTTCTAGCACGACCGATAACAAGGGAGAAATGTCCAAATATTAAGGTTGAGTTGATTTGTTGAGACCGTAGAAAAGTGATCCCAATGTACAAATCATGAATTTAGGCTTGGTTATTGGTTGTGACCGCAAGTCCCCAAGCAAAAGTCGATACTTATTTTCTATTAGATCCATAAAGGACCCAACACCCCCCCCGACACACCTACCAACCCTTGTTGATACAAACAACCTTAAAAGTATTAATCTATGGTAAATTGAATGATAGCCATGGTGCAAGGTTAAAGAATGAAAATAAACAATAAGAAAAGTATTAATATATGCTAAATTTATTTTTATTACTTGTAAAGGTTATAAAGTTCAAATATTTTTTTCTATATTTAACTATAAATTTAAAATTCGTACTCTTTAAAATAACCTTATAATTTTTTGTGTGTCCTAATAATAACAAATGTTTTCATGATTTGATATGCATGATGTTACACTATATAAAATTAGAGGATTAATTATTTTGTTGGATTTAACTATAATAATTCTAATTTTATAAAAATCAATTAAAAATTAAGTAAAAATATTTAAGAATATATGGTATAATTTAATCCAAAAGATTTAAAACAGTAATCATTTTTTTTAACTATAGAAATGGGTTGGGTCGGAGCCAAAGCAACCGTCATTACAAATATTCAAAGGACAACTTATGCAAAATATGTTTTCCTTTCTTTACAACGCTGGAATTCGGGGTATAGGAATCAATGAAGGAGCTTCATCATTTTTGTTGTATTCTCCTTGAGACAGGAGACATCCCAAGTTTGCTTTAGAGTCTGCTTCTTTGTTCGATCCACGAAGTATGTGGAAAAATAGAGTGGAGGAGAAATCTAGCAACAAGTATCGCAACCTTAGCAAAGTCTTGTTGAGAGCTGGATTGCTGAAATGATCCTCCGTATTTAAAATTTTTATCAGAATTTTAGAATCTCCAAAAACCTGTATTTCTCTAATTTCATTTTCATGCACTATCTGATTGCTTTTAGCAACCCGAGTATTTATTCTTGATTGTTTGTTCTCTGACCTATCCCCCAACTGAAGCTATATTTTCTTGAACCGTTATGGGAGTATATCACTCCGCCTGCTCCAGTGATCCTTGGGTTCCCTTTGGAGGTGCCATAAAAAAATTCAAAGCTTTGCCCTGCTTCTTCCACCAATCCTGAAAATTTGCATCTATATCTCGTAATATCCAACCTCGAGTTTTGGGGGGCAAACCAATAATCTTTTTTCTATCTCTGAATATATAAGTTCCCATCCACTTATTTTCTTCGGGAAGGTTAGAGTTTTCACTCTTGAAAGAATGTTGGGCCAAAGTTTCAAGGAGAAGAGCTTTAGCTTTGGCAGCCACCGTCGAAGGGGAGCTCGAAGAGCCGTTGAAGATATGATCATTTATGTCTAACCAAAGTTTCCAGTAGACGTATTTGGGAATATCTTGCCAAATTCGATTCCACATTTTTTTTTTTGGGATCACGAGTGGATATCTCACCTTCTATGAGGAGTATAAGGTTACAACAGTAATATTGATGGAGATGTAACGTTGAGGCCATGAAGGAAAACTTTCCAAACTTCTTGTGCGTATGGAAAATACACAAACATATGTTCCATTGTTTCGAGTTCATTACAACACATTACACATCTATGGGGTTCGTTTATTCCTTTTTTTAACAAATTTTCTCCTGTAAGAACTCTCTTGTGCATTAAAAGCCAAAAGAAAAAGTTTACTTTGGGTATTCCAAGAGGATCCCAAACCTGCTTACAAAAATACATTGGATGGATCGAATCATGATGCATTTGAAGGGAAGAGAATCCCTGCACAACAGTGTAAATCCAGGTCTTTCCCCAGCCCAATTTATCCTTTGCGTGCCGGTGGACTGGTTCTGAAGCCATCAACTCAAGTATGAGGAGATTCATTTGCAAGTTTAGGTACTCTAGAACTCTAGGGAAGGCCCACGACAACCAATTCCCTGAAGAGTCCCAAGCAGAGATGTTGACGAGCTTTTGAATTTCATGCTGGGAAAGCCAAACACGCACGTACTTAATCTCTTCAGAGTTTGCGAGAGGTGGACGACCCATAATGTTGTCTTGCCCTAGTAAGGTTTTGTTTCCATTCCTGGGAATGCGATACAGTCCTTTTCTGAAGAAATCTAATCCACGCCGGCATAAGTTCCAAATCATCGTTCCTTTTTTGGTGTTGATAGTCTGGATGTTTCTCAACGGAGCACCTTTGAGTTACTTTTTTCTCAAGATCTGACTAACGGGGATGGCTGTTGTTTGTGTATAATTTCCACATAATTTTTCCACCCAAAGCAATGTTGGAAAGACTGGTATCTTTGACTTGTATAACTCCTTCATCAATTCGGCGTTTAACAGCGTCCCAATATACTAAATTAAATTTCTTTTGGTTGTCTTTTCCTCCACGCCATAGAAAATCTCTTATGAATTTTGAAACCTGCTCTTTTATCGTCTTTGGTGCCAAAAGGAAGCATGCATGGAATATTGGTAAGGAAGAGAGCACCGATTTTATAAGAATGAGTTTCCTAGCATTATTAAACCACTAACCTCCCCAGACTGCAATTTTTGACTTGATTTTACTAATTACTTCAACCCACAACGAAGACTTGTTAGTACCCAAAGTTAAGGGCAGCCCGAGATATTTGATTTTTTCCCATGAAGCATATCCCGAGAATCCCATGAATTGAGCTATTTTTTGAATAGTTTGTTGATCTACATTCCATCCATACACAACACTTTTCCTTTAATTAATGAGAGATCTAGAGATTTTGCAGAAATTTTGAAGAATTCCATAGAACTCTTTCGAAATATTTATAGAGGATCCTCCCAACAGAAGGGGGTCATCAACAAATAAGGTGTGGTTGATTGGTTCAAGACCTTGCATTATCCAAATTCTTGGTATTGTCCCTGCTTTCTTTTCTGCTGTCAACTTTCTACTTAAGGAATCAACAATGAGGAAGAACATAAAATGGAGAGAGGGAAACCTTTCCTTATTCCCTTCGAGGCTTGAAAATAATTAGCTGTCCTTTTGTTTACAAGCGGAGCTATCTAGGGATTTCTAGTACAAGATTGGATCAAATTGACAAACTTAGGACTGAATCCAAAGGAGAGAAGGACTCTATAAAGAAAGGATATCTTTACCCGATCGCATGCATTTTCCTTGTCTAGCTTTATGAGCATACCTTTCTCCTTCCGTTGATGACCTGAATGCATAACTTCTTGCACCTGTATAACATTGTCCAAGATACGTCTCCCTTTGACAAATCCACTTTGACTGGGAGAAATGAATTTCCCTAGCAACAACTTAATTCTGTTGTCCATTAGCTTGGAAATTTTTTTGTACGAAGCATTGCAAAGAGATATGGGCCTGAATCTGTCGAAGGAACCGAGATTCGCTTCTTTGGGGATTAAAGATAAGAACATGGAATTTGTGCTACCTACCACTTTGGATTTTTGTTGGAAATCTTTAATCATTCTCAGGAGATCCACTTTGATTATTTCCCAGCATGCTCTATAAAAATGGATTGAGAAACCGTCTACCGTCTAGCCCTGGAGCTTTGTTGGGATCCATGTACCAAATAACATTGCAAATTTCTTCTTCTGAAAAGGTCTTCATAAGAGCTAAGTTATCTTCCTAGCTTACAAGGAAGGGTATATTTGAGAGGAAATCAGAGGTGAAATCCTCACTACCCTCAACATATTCATTGTAAAGATTCTGATAATGAGTTTCTGCTGCCGCTTTGAGTTGGTTTAAACCTTTGCATACCGTCTCGTCTGAAGAGACAATTTCAAAGATATGGTTTCGAGATAGACATGCTCTGTATTGTTGATGGAAGAACGAGGTGTTTCGATCTCCAATAATGAGCCACAAGCTTCGATACTTAAGCCTCCAATGCTTTTCTTCTTGTCGGAAGGATCAAAAGGAATTTATTTGAGCGACAAGTTCCTTTCTATTTCTGAAGTGGTGATTTCTTTGCTTTCTATTTCCATTTGCAAATCTGCTAACAATTGAACAATCTCCCTTCAATGACTAGAGGGAGTATTATTGTGCTTTTTAATCCAACATTTCAAAGTGAGTTTAGTTGACTTGATTTTCCGCCCCCACATGAAATAAGGCGACCTTGTAATTTGGGTGGACTAGGCCGTTTACACAAGTTCCATGAACCCATCTTTCTCTGTCCAAAGATGGCTGAATCGAAATGGTAGTGGACCCAAGTTTTCTTCTTCTTCCAGGAGTAAAAGAATGGGATTATGATCAGAGGTCAACTTTGGAAGGATTTTGGAGGATATTAACCTCTTTTCCAGCAGGATCGATCCTTGAACAAGGAACCTATCTAGGCGAGCTGAGATATGATCAGCCCCAACTCTGTTGTTTGTCCACGTGTAGAAGCATTTCGATGGTTTTAAATCCAAAAGATTTAAAACAATAATCAAATTGGCTGGTAATACATTGGATCATTTAATATAGTTTGTAAACATGTTTAATCAACATATTGTATCTTCTTGCATAACAAATCATTCACTTTGAAAATGTCTAAACATATTATATAATGACATTAAATTATTATAACTATAGTTAAACATTATATTGCATCTCAAGTTTAAATGAATGATGTGTATTAATCAAATTAAAGTTATCATATTTTTTAATTAGAGGTGGAAAATGTTTTGATCTACTTTTTGAATCTGAAGATGTTCAAGGATGATGGATACATTGTTGTTCTTAGTCATGACAAAGTTTCCTGCTATTAGTATTTTATATGGTAGTCACATTCTTGATGAAGGGCACCTTCGGTTGTGCTGAAAAACATATTTTGAAATCTCTAATTTTGTTTGGGAGTTTTTTTTTTTAATGTAGCTATCATTCATATATTACTTTGATGAGAGATGGCGTATGGGGGATGTACTTTTTGATTTTAATGAATAACAAAAATACAATTATTATTATTATTATTATTATTATTTTTTGTCTGCTTGAAAAAAAAGAATGATGCATATCAAATTTAATTTAAAAATAAATAAATCATTTATAATATAAATCATTGACATACACACAATGCATTTTCTAAATAAAACAACAACAACATCAACATCAACATCCACAAGTTATGAAAATGCATAATATCTATGAATAATAATATCAAAATCAATATATATATATATATATATATATTCTTATGATGGAACATCGCTCGAGAAACCCTCAAGTACTTCCCCATTATTTAGGATGGTACCCAAGGTAAATCGTCGACCCTAATTATGAATCCTAACCCGGTGGGGACGTTGAGTGAGGACTCGACATAGCCACTCGGGGATTTGACCCCGAGATCTTCTGCTAGTATAAACAACTCTCAACCACTCGAGCTAACCCACTA
>LPNX010400666.1:56184-80748 GCA_001517045.1 Pseudotsuga menziesii
CATGTTTCGATCGGGAGGATTAATAATGTAATCAAGTCATATCAAGTCATTAGGTAAGTCCCCACAGTTTCGAGGCACTTGAGTTATTATACACTAATTAAGGTGTAGGCTCGAGTAGTAATTATTAGGTTGAGCCTACGTGTGAAAAGGCAATTCAAGTGAACGGATGCATATAAATAGAGAGTGAGAGTCTCTCTATTTATCACTTGTGAAATACATCACTTGCTCTCCCAAGTGTGGCGCACTACTGGAGAAGGAAATTTTGGGACTAGACAGAAGACAGAAGACTACTGCTGTTTTGGGAGATCTCTTACTGTTTTGGTGTTGATTCTATCTTAGAGGAAGTTGCGGGGTTTTCTCCTTTATGGTTTCCCCGAGGAAAACTCTTTGTGTCTCTTGTCTCTTGTGATGTGCTTGTGTTTTATTGCTGTGCTTGTTATTCTCTCAGTGAAAAGATCCTAAGATCATAATGCTAGCTTAAATGTGATGAAAAACTAACAAAAAGTCTTATTGTAACAATCAAACTTTACCTTGTGTGCTTCTAACCAATCCATTCCAATGAGAACATCATAGGAACCAAGTGGTAGAACATTCAGATATACACAAGTGACCAATCCATTGATCACCAATGGACATTTTTCCACCACTTCACTAACCTTTCTCTTAGTTCCAATGGCTAGCTAAACTAACCACGATTTGCGATGCTTTACTTTCTTGAAAACACAAATCTACACTACTATAGGAGCAATGTAACTGTGAGTAGAACTAGGGTCAATCAAAATAGAAAAAGATTGCTCAAAAATCTTACCTGCAACTTCAACCACAGTTGACTGGTGACCTTCCTGGCGGTCCTCTAGTGTTGCATAGATTCTAGGGATGACCCTTGCTACTTGACCCACTATTTCTGCCTCTTGAATGTTGTAAGATGGACTTGCATTCTCATTCTCAAGTGGACAATAACTACACATGTTGGGTCCTCTGCATTTCCAACATTGGAGTGGTGCTATGTTCTATTCTGTATCTCTTGGCTCTTCTCCCACCACTCTAGCTGGCTGCTTCTGCTGATTCCTGAAGTTAGAAGGTTTGAAACCTTTTTTCCTTTGGTCAGACTTCTCATTCTTTTTATCCTTCCATGTCTTATGATAATTAGGTTTTCCTTTGATTTGCTCATAGCAATACTTAGCTTTCCTTATCGCTTCTTCCAGAGTTCTAGGTTCATAAAACTCAATTCTATATTTGTAAGACTGAGGAAATCCACTCAGAAAATGCTAGATTTTCACTTTTTCATACTTGATGTACCTGACATAGCTGAACAACTCCAAGAACTTATTTGCATACTCTTCCATGGTCTGCTGTCCCAATCTCAGCTCATGGAAATCTTTGATCTTATCATGATAGTACGTGTCAAAGAGGTACTTCTACTTGAAATAATTCTGGAACAGTTTCCACACAATCTGCATTTCATTAATCTTCTTTACTTGCCTGAAGTGCTCCCACCATATGGATGCTCTAGCCTTAATATTTCCTGAATAGTCTTGGACTTGGAGATATTTCCTCATCCCAAGAAGCCAAGCTTCGGCTTCTTGACCATTATTTATCTCACATTTTAAGGTAGGAGGCCTTGCCTTCTTGAATTCATCACATGAATGGTTCTGGTAGCGCCTCTTTCTCCTATTCTCGTAAGAAGAAGAACTTGAATCACCAGTGGATCCTTTAGAGTCAGATGACCCATTAGGAGATCTCTTTCTTCCTATAGCAGTGCTCTTACTTCCTTCTGGTCTCACTGTCTGGTCCCCAGAGTTCATCTGCCTCTGAATGTTTTTCAAACTCTACAGCATGGCTGCATTCAACTAATTTTGTTCCTCCAACGCCTTAACCAATCTTTCATTGTCTTCCCTGTGACTTTGCATCTCCACCCTTAGGCTTCTCATGGTGGCAACAAAATATGGAGGAGTATCTTGAAACTTCCTCCCATTAGACTCTGTCTCAGCATTTCCAATTCGGACATTTCCCCCCATAATGTCTTCCTCGTATTCATTGGGGTTCTGTTCATCGTCGCACATGTCGGTTCTCATGGCTCAACCAAATTCTCATCATCGCACATGTCGGTTCTCATGGTTCTCATTGCACATCATTGCACATGTCGGTTCTCATTGCTGAACAATTATCTGGAATGCTGCCCGCGACTATAGTTCTGCAAAATGTGTTAATAAATGAAATTGTTAGATAATTTCAAAATCGAAACCACTTACCCACTACCCATGACAATTTTCTTTGTTATGCAGCTAACAATATTTTGAAACCATTTACTAATAGCTTTGTTAACTGTTCAACTTGGCCCATGTAGGACCTAGCGCTGCAACCAACAGCTCTGATACCACGTTGTCATGTCCCCTCACGCCTCAGAGGAGAAACGCGACCATAGTTCCACACATTTGATGAATGCACATCCATATGTTCGAAGTTCAATCTATTCATCTCTGTATAAAAAATCCCCAACTTCCCAATAGTAGAGAAATTTGCTTCTGTCAGTGCTTAGTCCGACGACCTATGAAGAAAAATATCAGAGGAGATCGAACGACAGAGAAAATTACAATGGAAATTGACAGTCACAATCCATTTCGCATTTGGAAATAGATCGACGGTGGAGAATCAATCCCACAAGAGTCAACGATGCGGAAAACTTGAATCTGCGGAATCGAGGAAATATGAAAATTTCGGTCCTTCATCCCGCATCCCACATAGAGATAGACCGTTGCGGACATAATCAATTGCAGAATTAGAGACTGTGAAGACACATCCTACAATCCCGCATTATTGTATCCCACATCTCGCATTCCCGCATGCGAAAAGGTGGGTTGCAGAAGGAAATTTGCGGGGAAGGGAATCCACGGAAGGGCGTTTCTGCATCCTGCATCCCGCAAGTTGCGGAAAGGAAATTTCTACGGAAATTCAATCCTGCTAACAAAAGTCTTGGGCAGATTTGATCGTTCAGGCCATCACCAATCCATCCATCTAAGTCCCATAACTTAATTTAAAAATGTATTGAAAGAAACATGCATAGATGCATACAATTGCAATTATACCACGTAAGCAATTCATCAATTAACACATTAAACATATTCATCATAATTCATGAAGCAAATACCATTTGCAGAGATTAACACAGAGATACTTATCTTGAAAGAAGTTTGTCCGCTACGTTGTTGCAACGTTCCACCCAACCATAGGCCAGTGTGCTCATCAATATCTCAGCAGCACTGCCACCCTCGAGTTGGGCATGATTCCCACAAGGAATAAGGAATACTAGCAGGCTCACACATAGCCAAGAATACAACCAAACTCAGCCAAGACAACACAATTGAGTTTATCAGGCTACAGACAAACAAGCCAATATACTGCTGGGTTTATCAGACTGCAGTCAGTCAATCCAACATTCTCATTAAGGACCAGCCAAGCCAACTAATAGATGGGTTTATTAGGCTGCAAAGGAACTGGAAAAATTGAATTTCTACGCTAGTGAGCTCAACCACCGAGTTGTGGACACCTGCACTAGATCAAGCTTGGCTCCTAAAACATCTACACACCCAACATAATGAAGCATCCCTTTCTCTACTACACAGTCCCTCAGGCTATGCCTTTCCTTCCAATGCTGTTTAGGGAGTGCAAAGAAGAAAACTAGCCCCTCTAGATCTATTTGTGAGGTTCCTTCCTACACTAGGTTTATCAAGCTAGTTCAGATCCAATCCCACTCCAGACCATTTCAGACCAAGGAAAATTATGCACACACATATGAACACAAGGTTAACACAACAAACCAGACTTCCACTCGCTCTATGATAGAGGAGACCATTGCACAACCACGCTCAGGATGGTAACAACATGTGAACAACATAGAAAAGAACACGGTTTTGCAAAACCGGCGAATGCACGACGCACATGCATAGAATGGAATAGAGAATGATCAGAATCCACCACAACATTTTGGGTGAAAGCCAAATGATCAACTGAGCATGCACAACGAAAAGAAAAAGAAACTGAAAGCATGAAGGATGGATGATCCAAATGTCCCGCCGCTCCCCCAAAATGTGAGGGAAGATGAAAACGTGAGTGCATGAGGGGAAATGGGCATACATTTTCTGGGTATTTTCTTTTGACACATGTATTTCCCCCCATGGCTCAAGGTTAAACATTCCCCTTCCCTGTTCCTTAGGAAATCATGCCCCCATCTCATTATTTGTTGCATTGACATAGTTGGTTGTGGGTTTTTAATTAAATTGCATTATTATATGATGTCCAAAATTATATATTGTACTTGACTTAGCACCATAAACCGTAGGCATCAACCTTGATCACCTATACACAAAACATCAGTCAATGGCAGGGCCTTGGCCTTGAGATCCTTTCCATGATTCCATACAGTATTTCATCATATATATTTAATGCAAACGGGGTCAAAACCGGGGTGTTACACTATGTGCAACAGAAAATCAAAACCTATGGCACTTAGACATTGGGTGTTCCAAACATATGACCGGTGACCCAAAAAAATTCATAGCACTAAAAGATAATAAGGTTAAAGTCACTTTTGGAGACAATTTGTCTTCCAAGATAATTGGCAAAGGAATAGTTGTTGGCAATAACAAGATCAAAGCAGAAAATGTATTACTAGTAGAAAATATCAAGCTTAATCTCCTTAGTGTAAGTCAAACATGTGATCAAGGGCACATCTGTATTTTTGACTCAAAGAAATGTGAGATCAAGAAAAAGGACTCGGGAAGAGTTGTTGGCATTGCTATAAGAAATTCAAACAATGTATACATCTTAGAAAACGCAAATCAATGTTACTTAAGTATGGTTGATGAAAGTTGGTTATGGCACATGAGGATGGGACATTTAAATTTTGACAATCTTGTCAAAATAAGTAAGAAGGAAGCTGTAAGAGACTTGCCTAAAATTTTAAAACCCCTAAACTTGGTTTGTAGACATTGTCAACATGGGAAGCAAACTAATGTCAGTTTTAAAACAAAAGAACATATGACCTCACATCCTTTGGAAATAGTGCACACCGATCTCTGTGAACCAACAAGAACTAAAATCCTGTAGAGGGAATATTATTTCATGTTGGTCATTGATGATTACACAAGGATGACTTGGGTGACATTTCTCAAAGAAAAATCAGAAGCCTTTGAGAAGTTCAAAATCTTCAAGAAAATGGTTGAAAATGAGACACATATGAAGATCAAATGTCTTATAGATAAGACAATGGGGGAGAGTTTACTTCAAATGAGTTTGATGAGTTTTGTGAGAAACATGAAATCAAGAGACAATTTTTAGCTGCAAAGACTCCTCAGCAGAACAACGTGGTTGAAAGGAAAAATAGAACAGTCCAAGAAGCTGCCAAAACAATGCTTAATGAAGCAAAGTTGTCAGATGCATATTGGAAAGAGGCAATATACATAGTTTTCTATATACTTAATAGAGGACAACTTAGAGTGAATAAGGACAAGACCCCTTATGAACTATGGTATGGAAGACCAGCCTCAGTCAAATATTTCAAAGTATTTGGTAGTAAGTGTTACAATAAAAGGAACGAGGATGATCTTGGAAAGTTTGACTCTAGGAACGATGAAGGAATATTTCTAGGATATTCATCCTCCAAGAAGGCATATAGATGTTTCAATAAAATGTTACACAAGATTGTAGAAAGTGTAGATGTAAGAATAGATGATATAAAACCAAGAAGTCATGACAGTGCTGAAAATACAAATAATAAAGACTTACAAGAGGACAAAAGTACTCATAATGAAGAAGAAGGAATAGAGAAGGAAGATACAAAGGAAAGTGAAGAAGACTCCCCAAGACCTGATACACAAGTTCCATCTAGAAGGATACAAAAGAATCATCTGGAAACACAGATCATAGGTGATAAAAATGCTGGAATTAGTACAAGAAGACAACTATCATTTAATGAACAAGCCCTACTCTCAATAGTGGAACCTAATTTTTTTACAGAATCCAACAAAAGTAATGAATGGGTCAAAGCCATGAATGAAGAACTAGATTAGATTGAGAAAAACGAGACCTGGGAACTTGTACCAAGACCCAGAGATAAGAATGTTATAGGGACCAAATGGGTTTTCAAGAACAAATTCAATCAGGATGGTCAAGTGATACGGAACAAGGAAAGATTAGTATGTAAAGGGTATGCTCAGGTAGAAGGGATTGATTTTGAAGAATCTTCCTTAAAAAGGAAATGATATAATAAATATCTTTAATGAAAAATATTAATAAAAGGGACAAGCGGTTAGACGTATCGGCGGGGAAAGAAAAAATTGTTAGTTAGGTTGCACGCGGAATGTTATTTAGTTCATGCAGGGAGTTGAAGTTTCACCCGGAATTTGGAATGAGGAACATAGTTATGACAAAAATTACGAAAGGAATAGTCATCGCTATGTTTGTTCAACTGGCTAGAGAAGAGAAGGCCCGAGGCATAGTTTGGGGAAATCTACAACAAATGATTCACTCCATAACCAGAAAATATCACCAAACTCTGAGCATGGAGATTCGATCTTTTGGTTAGAGTCAAACCCCATATTTTATATATACACCACTACGATAATACTTTGGTTCTAATCCGGTTATCACCAAACTCTGAGCATGGAGATTCAATCTTTTGGTAAGAGTCAAACCCCATATTTTATATATACACCACTACGATAATACTTTGGTTCTAATCCGGTTATGCACAGTTCTCTTACTCGGTCGAATATATATATATATATATTATTGCTTACCTAGAAAGACGACTTCTCCCTAGGAGAGGGCCAAGCCCCCAAATCCGTTCATAAAATATTTAGTTACATGAGTTGGAAGGGAAGTTTAAGAACTTGAGAGTTCAGCCCATTTTATTCTTGTGCTTGTTTGGCGAAAAGAGGAAACCGACCTCTGGTAGAGAAAGCCGACCCATCACCCCTTCGTATTGTTAACATTTATGAAGAAAATGAGGCAACTCTTTAGAGTGTCGACTCCTTCCGCTATGCCCTTCGTATAGTTTGATATCTATTTATATGTATACCTCAACTGAGGTAATGAGACTAAGTTATAGATTCATTTCCACTTCCACTTCACTTTCACTTTTCCACAAAGCACCGATGATAACCTTCACGAAGCACCACACCTCACACCTAAGGTAATGATACCTCGCACTTTCGGTAGTGAAACGAGGAAAACGATCTCAGTCTGGTAGAGTTATAAATTTGGTGTGCTCGCTTATAGATAGTTTGTGAAAATAGATAGGTTATGCAAGTTTGTTAAATAGGAGAAGCGCTATTGACACACCATCCTGGATAGATTGATTCAGAAAGGATATTGAAACGCCGTATCCTCGCCATCAAGCTAGTGAGAAACGAAGTACCTTCATACGGTCTTTTGAAGAATTAATTAACCATACTTTAATGTTACGTTACAATTAAATGAGATTCCTAGAAAAATGTGTTATCATGTTTAAGTGAGGGGAAAAGTGTGTTATAATGTTTAAGTGACCGTTTAGCTTGAATAACTTTAATGGAGTTATTGTTTTAAAATCGTTGGGTAGTTTTTTTTTTTCAGAGGAAAAAATACCAGTCTTTGATATTCATAAGAATCAAAAAGACATCTTAAAAATTTGCATGTATGTCATGACAGTCCATTCCCAACGCCTCCAGCCATATGAAGGACATCATAGCAAATACAAGCAGCAATTACAAACAGTACAGCAAGCAACAAACTGAACAACAAAACATACTGAACAACAAAACATACTGAACTGCACAAACAATCTGAACATCCATCCAAACAGCAGAATTTAAATGTCAAAGTCTGTTCTCTAACAGACTTTCTCATCATCCCTGATGGTTCAGGTCAGAAAATTCTTCAATCTGTTGTTTCCTTTAAGCATATCATCCCAGGAAAGCATTGCTGCCAGCTGAAAATCCTCCAAAAACAGGCAGTAAAAGAGAAATAAAACATATCATATGACCAGATGCTGTAAAGATAGTGGTGAAAATAGCCGTCAAAAAAGAGTAAAATGACCTTCCCCAATCACCAAACCATCCAAAAATTCCGAGTAATATCCAGATCCAATTTCCATTTTAAGTGCCATCTTAGAGAGATCATCAGCTAGCATGTTGTGTTCCCGGAAAATATGATTGAAGGTCACAGTTGGGCCCAAATGGAGCATAGCAAAAATTTCTTTGCACCAATGTTTCAATGTGGGTATCTTAAGGGTAGACAGTCTATTTACCCATGAGATAACCACCATTGAATCACCTAAGATCATATGTATGGGCAGACCCATCAATGAGGACACTCTGAGGACAAACCATAGTGCCAGCAGTTCCGCACGTGTATTGGTGCATATTCCACAGCCCACAGAAAAACAATAGTAATGGGTTTCACTAATGTAGATCACAAACCCAGCACCTCCCATATTCCATTGTGCCGCACCATCAAAATATCCAACAGGAAAGATATGTACAGGCTTAGTACCAATCTGCCTAATCTTTTTCTTAATATGTGGCACTGGGTACAGGGCATGCAAACACTCAATCCTAGAAATGAGCGTGGATGCGAGAGGTTTCCCATCTTCAAAAATACATTGGTTGCGAAGGAGCCACAGGAACCAGTTATAACGAAAGCTTTATGCCTTTAAAAGCTTAGAATTCAATTCTTTAATTTTGGATTAAAAAAGGGTGAACGCTTTACCCTTTTAATATGTTAAGAATCAAATTTTCCTTTGAATTTTAATGGGACTTTATAGTTGAGCTTGAGAGCCATACACTTTATATATCTTTAAGGCTATAGAGTATCAAGTTTGTGGTTTAAAATTAAATGATATTTTAATAAATTGATTTTGTTCTCTATGAGGGAGATTTGAGGAAATGATGCAGTATTGGCACTGTAGTTTTGTAACCTTTTGTTGAATAACTTAATAGAAATATTAACAGTTTTGGTGGACGTAGCCCCAAAGTTGGCGACAACCACGTATATCGGTGCCCCTCTTATATTTGTACCTTTTGTGTCTCATTTCTTCTTCATCTAATAATCATGATGAAATAGTGTGTAGTAAAAGAAATGTGCGTGTGTGCTTTCATTTTACTTTATAGGATAATTTTATATTATGACATTACTTAAATTTTTATATCTATGTTGTATTATGCATTCTTTAAGTTATAAGGAATAAATATTATTGCCAATGATTAAAAGTTATGATCTTCATTCCAATAATGGTGATTGATTATGAAACACTTGCATTTATTTGTTATGTCCAAGTAGGTAGTTGTGTTGATTATATCTTTTAGGGTGAAAGCCCAAGATTGTATGGTTAGTAGTGATAATGAATAATCTCCATATAGTTATTTCTCTTAGAACCGTTACATGACAAAGTGTATAAGAAGTTAAAACTTCATCTTTTGATAATAATGTTATATCATCAATGGGACTAATATTTATGGCCGAAGAACGAAGTTAAAAAAAAACAAATTACCCCTGATCTTTCGAGAAAGTAAAGAGGAGTTTGGGTTTGTTACAAATGGCATCAGAGCGAGGTTGTCAACATTTGGACATAATGGACTCGCATACATACATGTATGTGTGAACTTTGTTAAGATTTTATTATTTGAATACAATATTTTATGTCTATTCATGGGCATGCACGTTATAGAATGAATATTGTTTTAATGTTATCGTCGTCAAAGTACATGAACTAGTTCACTTAGGATCATGAGTTTGAATGTATGAAGCTAGTTGCATAACTGAAATGCAAAAATAGATACATGAAGAGTGAAGATCTATCTAGAAATCAACAATGTGATATATTCGATTTCATTAAATTACATTTTTTTGTATAACTTGTTGAGTTTAACTTAGAAGAGTATGGTGCATAGTGAGTTTATTATTAATAAAGGATTGTTGGAAATATGGTGTTATATATGTTTGAGAAGGGTGGCATGATGTAGTTGAGCTAGTAAAAGTTTTAATAGTTTAGTATGTATTCAATTTTATGATCAATAAGGTATGAGGGATCAACAAGATACAGTATATTGACATATTTCCATATCTGCAAGATTAAGTATGATAAATGTACTTGAATTATGCATACAAATATCTATTATCACATCTAAATTGTATATTATGTGTAACATTGGTGTTTAATGCATTTGAGAAGAAATTGGTTGATATAAAAATTTTATTGATAAAAGAATGAGGTAAATAACCCATTTGCAAATATTGTTTGTGTACTGTACATGTTTACTTGGTAACAAAAGACTTCGCAAAACTGAATCAAAACTAATGGAATTGGTAGTGTAAATCCAAGCTTATAGAGAGTAAGAAATGAAGGTTGTTTGAGGTGCCATTCGATGAACTGTAGTTACGACTAAGCTGTCAAAAAAGTAATATATTATGCAAAGGAATATGTATGCATGGTTGCAAGAAGCATTGCCACATGGACATCAATAATATAAGCAAGGACAAAAGATGAACTTTTAGATGGAAAAATGTAACATCTAGAAACACTATGATTCCTAGATTATTATGAAAGATTAGTAAGATGTTATCATATGATTAAACAAACACATTTTGACAAAAACATAGTTTAGATAATTTGACATGATGAGAATATACTTGTTAGAGGTTTACAAATTCTACTGAAATACTTGATTTTGGTAACTGTAACATTATTAAGGATGATGAGTGCTATACGTGGCATGTATATGTTAAGGCAATTGATTCATAGAATTTTTGAATTGGTTTCTATATGAATAGATGCTAGAAGTATTAAAATATGCTCTGTGATGATTATGATATTTCCTGCAATCAATATTTATTTTGAAACACTATCAAACATAGGTTGTTGTAATTGACAAAAACTTCGGTTTAAAGTGGTAACTAAATCCTCAACATTCTTTATGAATACAAGTGGCTAGTAATAAAGGGAGTTAGGTATTTGCTATAAAATTCCAAGGCAAAGAAGAGAAGGGCATGCCAAAAAGAAAAATAAGGAAACACAAGAATACATAAAGGAGAGTTGCCAGAGGTCACAAGAAATGAAGGCTCTATTTGATTTACCCATGAGATAGCGCAGAGATTTCAGAGAACATATATGGGATGTTAGGGTATGTACTGGAACCATCAGTGATGATAAGAGAATGCTAGTTTCTGGAGTAAATAATTCTCTTTAGTTACTGGTGGGAACTTGAAGCTGTAGGGAGCAAGTTTTAAATTTAAGATTATGGGCAATTAATCATATAGTTTTTTAAACTCTCAATTTCAGAAATATATTGATATAGAAATTAATTCACTTGTTCCAAGAAACTTTCTACACTAACCAAATATTTTTAAGACATGTATATATGATTAACCAATTTATGAAGATGAAGAAGAAAATTGGATATTTAAACTATGTGATTAAGCAAGAGAAACTGAGTTTGGTGTTGAGTGTGTTTGCTCTGAAGCACCTACGATGTTTAGGCTTTGCAATTTTGATAAGTTGGTATAGAGTTTCCAATGAGCACCCTTGTGAGGTGTTAGGCACTGTTGAGTGCTCTATGATATTAAGTCCTAGGTAAAGAGCTACCACTAAGCACTTAGAGGAGGTGTTAGGCTCTTAAGCAGAACTGCCAGAGAGCACCCAAGTGAGGTGTTAGGTTTTGTAGTGATATATTTTGTGATGTTAAGATTTCAGGATCCGAGACATGTGGGTTTCCAGGTTCTATGTAGGAGATACGCTTGAGAGCTATAAAAAGATTATGAGGAGTATCCCCCTCATATCGAATGAATATTATATATACAGGTTGAGAAGGCCTGCACATGAACTTGTGGTTTCGTGAGGAGATGACCCTCATGTATATATGCATGCCAGAAATCCTAAAAGAAGATTTCAACCAAGAAGTGATTGGAACATCCATGCCATACAAAAGGTATGTGTGTGTGTGTTTTGGTATTTTGTGTACCATGATACGATGAAAATATTGACTGCAAAGTTATGTATGTGGTGAATCTTCATGTGACAAATGTGATTAAAATATTGTTTTTATGTGCATTGCTAATGCTTTTGATTAGTAAATGTTTCAGAGTATGTAAGAAAATTATGAGCATGCACATGTTATAATAGTTAAAATGATTACTTATGTTGCCAAGCAAAATGAAAGGGATTAAAAGGTACTTTGGAAAAAGTACCACCATACCAGAGGTATGGGAGTAAAGTTGAATATGGAAAACTTATGTTCCATGAGGTACAAATGCATAGAGGATTCTACTGTAATGTCCCCATTTTTTTTTTTTTTTAAATGCCCAATTTTCCATTTTTTTCACAATTTTGGCTCTTGACTAGTTTTAGTGTCTTGGTTTTCAAATCAGCCCAATTACTCCCAAATCTTCAGAGAAGGTGTATGACTGATATAATAAATTAATTATTATTTTCATGGATGTATTATGTTCCTCCAATCACTTCTGAAAGTATATATCAAATTTTGAATAAGATAGATGAATTTACTAGCAATTTTGGGGCTTAAATCACTCCCAGGTAATTGCCAGAATGGCTTCCCAAATGTACATAAACTCACTAAAATTATCAAATTGAAGCAGGGGATGTGTAGAAGACATTATCATAGACTCATATGCAGAACCAATCGAACTCCCATGGCTGTTATCACTTCCTTCAATCAGATATAAAAAACTAGTTTTGGACCCTTGGGGAAATGAGATGTAGTTTGCCCCAAATGCTATGAAATTCAACCCAATGGCCACAAATTATCAGTTACAGACCATGAAACCCATAATATACTTTAATTAAATTTCATTCATTCATAAATCATCAATGGTTCACACACATATTCGAGTCCATCAAGATTGCAAGAGTTTACAACAAGGTATTGGGGAAATGACACCGTTTCTTCAATATTGGACAATAATACATGAGATATATTGGATTTTAGACCTGAGATATTTCTGAACTTAAATAAGATATAATTTACATCAGAATACAAAATACTGGAGCAATATAATCTCCCTCAAAGAGATGAATAGCTCACCAAGTGCGTCTCACTCCATAGAGCAAAAATATGGTGAGAAAACTTGAGATGAATGGAATAACAAGATGATATTGAGATGTCCGTGAAATTCCTATATCTTGAAACTAAAAATAAGAATTCATTAAATCTCCATGAAATACCTGAGTGGCCTTTCCAAACACCTATTAGGATGGGAATCTTTCACCCTTGAAACTGGCTTAAGCAAGAAAACTAGTCATCCACTAGCTCTCACAATTCACAAATGACAGTTTCACAAATGAGAAAAAGATTATTATCATGGATGATCCCTGTATTTTATAAAAATTATTAGTCTTCTAAGGTTCCAAATCCATCCATAAGCCAAATCCAAGTCGAATTCGTGTGGCTGCTCATGTTATGCCATGTGGCCTCTCTCTTCACCTTCCCTCTTCCCCCAAATTTGAGTAGGAGCCTCTTGGCCTTCTCCAAATCCCAAATCCGACCTCTAAGATGCTCTATTTAGTCCTGACATGTCAGTATGTCAATATTTCATCCTTCAGATATGAATTGTGTCATAACTGTCATAGAATCTCCATCATTGATGTCATAGATGTCATAAATGTAAGGGGAATCTAGCCAAGTGTCCATGAAACTCCCATTTGGATCTTCCTCTCCCATGTAAGTTAAAATTCATCCCAAATTCAACCTATGAAGTATATGGAAAAATATATTAACCTCATAATCCATCCCAAAACATTAGGCTTCCCATATATTTGAAATTACAAGAGGAGGATACCATTTAACATAGGAATTCTAGCTTGAGTGGGCCCCATAGTCTCCATGTGTCTCCATTCTCCATAGTCATTTAAATTTTCTCTTGTGTTTATTTAATAAGATACATTATTAAATATTTATCCTCTTCTAATGTCTAAACATCATTTATTATCCCGCTTATTCCAAATCTCAAAGCTTCCACCCCCAAACTAGGAAACTAGTGATTTTCCTCCTTGGCAATTATTTGACTTTTAGCATCCCTTTGACAGCTTTCATGACTATGGAAAATGTGATTTTTCCATTGTGACCCAATGCAAAATTTGAGACATTACAAATCCTCCCTTCCCAATATTGCTTGTCCGCAAGCAATTTCAAACATGGTTGTTGACGAACCTGCTTCTTGTATGATTCTTTGAAGTTGCCACTGAGCTGCCCACCTTGAGTCTTTGAGATTCCATGAATATTTTAGAGAGGAACCACTATGATTTATGCTGTGCTACTCTTATTAACATCACCTTATTACGTGTGGAATCCATCTCCCATACTGCTTGTTTCCCAAATAATTTGAAATCAATGGGACTAAAAACTATCCCAGGGTCCCATTGCTTGCATTGCACTCCAACAATTAAGAGTGATCTCCAACCCATACCATTTGGAAAGAGAATTTATGGATCACATTTTCTTGTATGCATTCTTAGAAACATCATGAGTGCATAATATATATCATCAAAGTATATAACAACATAATAATAATGTGCATCAAGAAGGTTCCTCACCAAGAAATCATGAAAGTGCTTATACCTCCGAGTGAGTAGACTACCATTTTCCAAGTACATACATGCTTCAAGTGACCAATAAAACCTGCTCCAATGACATAGGTGAGTATCCCATGTCCTATAATGTTGCTCCAAAAGGATGTGATTGATATGCATCAAAATATTCAGCCATGTATTCTTTCACCCAAGAAGTGAATGAAGAATCTCCACTCAAATTTGAACCAAATAGTGAGCAACAAAAACAAGGAGACTTCAAATGACTCAAAGAAGTCTTACCCATACATCCATGAATGAGTGAATCATAAATATATAACAATGTATGTGTCTGGTAACAACATTTTTCTCCTATCCTAAGTCTATTAATCCTAGTGTTGGATGAAGTTCCTCCAACATCAAATGAACCAAGTGTTGAGCAATAAAAACCATGAGTCTTCAAGTGACTCAAATGCATATCATAGGTGCATCCATGTAAATGTGCATCATCAGAAAGTAACAAGGAATGTTGCTGCATATGTGAATAATAATGTGCTCCAAATGATATGTAATGTGCATCAATATAATCATCCATGTTTTCTTTCATCCAATAAGTGAATGGAGAACCTCCACCAAAATCTGAACAAAATAAGGAGCAAGGAAAACATGAAGACTTCAAGTGGCTCAAAGAAGTCTCATCAATACACTCATAAATATGTATATCATCATGTAACATCAGAGAATGTTTCTACCAATAATAATGTTCTTCAATCATACAAATCTCCACCCAAGTATGGGGTGATTTTCCTTCAACTTCAAATAGACTAGGAAAGGAGCAAGGAGAATCATGAGTCTCGAAGTGACTCAAGTGAACATCATAGGTGCAACCATGTAGATGTGTATAATCATAATGTAAACAAGGATGCTTCTACAAATGTAAATAATATGGTTCTCTAATAATTCCATCATCAAAAGGAGAAATATAATGTCCATGCTCTTCATGTGGCACCATCAAAAAGAAAACTTTCACCCATACTTCATTAGGATGACTGCTGCAAAATTTAGAAGTGTAGGATGTAGGAGAAAGAACCAACTCACCCAAATGATCAGTAAGTGTAAAATTGTCATAATGTGAAGGATCCATAGGGGTAGGATTATGCACCTCCCTAAAAAATGGAAGAATTTCCTCATGGGTTGGTTCCAAGGTGGTGGAATTATGCACTTCTTCAAAAATTGTGTAACCATTTTCAAGAGGCAACTCAAGTTCCTCTTCCACCATTACTAGTGATTGGATATTATCACTATAATCCTCAAGAACATCAAAAACCTGCAATTTCCATCATGTCATGATAATCCTCCAAGCAATCTACCTTATGAAAATCAGAAACATCGGATGAAAAACAAGTGTCTTGCAACTTTTCAAGAAGTTGCTCATTTTGAATTGTGAGCTTATCAATAAATTCATTATTATTCAAGTAGGATTCATGTAACCATTCGATAATCTCAATGAAATTTTTTCTATCAAAAAGAAAAGACATGAAATTACCTTTGATGTTGCACATTTCTCTTTGAATCTTCTCCATGTCTTCAAGGAATGATGGCTCCTTCAAGGAAGTAGCTCTCCAACAAGAATTTGATACCAATGCTTGAGTGTCATGGAGTATTCTAAGGGCTTATTGGATCTTATTTTCATTCATATTTAAGGACCCTTCAGTAAAATGAGGCTCCTGCAAATGAACCTCCTCATATTCTTCCTTCTTGCTTGGACCAACTTCATGAAGCTGAAGTGGTGATGGTTGAGTTGATCTTGTTTCTTCTTCAACGACTACAAGGTCTTCATTTTCATGTTTAATGGAACTTGGGATTGCAGAAACATTTTGAAATCTGATCTCTATGTCACCAACATGTCACCAACATATAGTTGTGAGCACCCATCAATAGGTACTCCTTCATAGTTCAAGCATCCATCAATAGATTCTCTTTGGTCCATGTCCATAGTAGAATTTGTTTCAGAATGATATTCAATAGTTTCAAGGTACTCTTCTTCCTTCTCATGTGATGTTTCCTCATATTTTTCAAAGTCATTTGGGAGTGAATTTCTATACTCTTCATGTACTGCTTCTTTTACTTCACCTATTTCAGAACTAGGTGGTTCATGGGTCTCCTCCTTTTTCTCCTTCAAGCAAGCTGATGCATTTTTCCCCTTGGTCTTCTTAAAATCAATATATTTTTCCCAACTTTGGATAGCCAAAAATTCAAATCCTTTCATAATATTCTTGGTCATGTCGTCAAGGATAGGTTCCATACTTTTTATTATCTCCTTACCATCATATGTGGTTCTCTTTTCATGCCTAGTCATAGTTTCCAAAAAAATGCCTTCTTCTCGTACTTTTTTTTCCCTTCAATAAAAGCACTTTTGGATTTCAATATATAATGGTGGTACCTTAATTATTGTACTCATAAATATCAGAACAAATCAGGTGCCAATATCATGCTCTGATACCATTGTAATGTCCCCTTTTTGAATTTTTTTTAAAATACCCAATTTTCCAATTTTTTCACAATTTTGGCTCTTGACTAGTTTTAGTGTATTGGTCTCCAAATCAGCCCAATTGCTCCCAAATATTCAGAGAAGGTGTATGAATGATATAATAAATAAATTATTATTTTCAGGGATGTATTATTTTCCTCCAATTAGTTCTGAAACCATATATCAAATTTTGAATAAGATAGATGAATTTACTAGCAATTTTGGGGCTCAAATCCCTCCCAGGTAATTGCCAGAATGGATTCCAAAATGTACATAAAATCAATAAGATAATCAAATTGAAGGATGGCATGTGTAGAATACATTATCAGATACTCATATGCAGAACCAATCAAACTCCCATGGCTGTTATGACTTCCTTCAATCAGATATAAAAAACTAGTTTTGGACCCTTGGGAAAATGAGATGTAGTTTGCCCCAAATGCTATGAAAATCGACCCAATGGCCACAAATTCTCAGTTGCATACCATGAAACCCATAATATAATTTAATGAAATTTCATTCATTCATAAATCATCAATGGTTCACACACATATTCGATTCCATCAAGATTGCAAGAGTTTACAACAAGGTATTGGGGAAATGGGACTGTTTCTTCAATATTGGACAATAATACATGAGATATATTGGATTTTAGACCTAAGAGATTTCTGAACTTAAATAATAGAGAATTTTAATCATAATACAAAATACTGGAGCAATATAATCTCCCTCAAAGAGATGAATAGCTCACCAAGTGTGCCTCACTCCATAGAGCTGAAATATGGTGAGAAAACTTGAGATGAATGGAAGAACAAGATGATATTGTGATGTCCATGAAATTACTGTATATTGAAACTAAAAATAAGACTCCATTAAAACTCCATGGAATACTTGAGTGGAATTTCCAAACACCAACTAGGATGGGAATCTTTCACCCTCGAAATTGGCCTAAGCAAGAAAACTAGTCATCCACTAGCTCTCACAATTCAAAAATGACAATTTCAAAAATGAGAAAAAGCTTCTTCTCATGGATGATCCCTGTATTTCATAAAATTATTAGTCTTCTAAGGTTCCAAATCCATTCATAAACCAAATCCAAGTTGAATCGGTGTGGCTGCTCATGCTATGTGCCTCTCTCTTCACCTTCCCTCTTCTCCCAAATTTGAGTAGCAACCTCTTGGCCTTCTCCAACTCCCAAATTCGACCTCTAAGATGATATATTCATTCCTGACATGTCATTATGTTAGTATTTCATCCTTCATATCTGACTTGTGTCATAACTATCATAGAATCTCCATCATTGGTGTCATAGATGTCATAAATGTGAGGGGAATCTAGCCAAGTGTCCATGAAACTCCAATTTGGATCTTTCTCTCCCATGTAATTTACAATTCATCCAAAATTAGACCTATGAAGTATATGGAAAATTATATTAACCTCATAATCCATCCCAAAACATTAGGCTTCCCATAGATTCGAAATTACAAGAGTAGGATGCCATTTAACATAGGAATTCTAGCTTGAGTGGGCCCCATAATCTCCATGTGTCTCCATTCTCAATAGCCCTTTCAATTTTCTCTTGTATTTATTTAATAATATATATTATTAAATATTTATCCTCTTCTAATGTCTAAACATAATTTATTATCCCCCTTATTCCAAATCTCAAAGCTTCCACCCCCAACCTAGGAAACTAGTGATTTTCCTCCTTGGCAATTATTTGACTCTTAGCATCCCTTTGACAGCTTTCATGAATATGGAAAATGTGGTTTTTCCATTGTGACCCAATGCAAAATTTGGGACATTACAAATCCTCCCTTCCCAATATTGCTTGTCCTCAAGCAATTTCAAACATGGTTGTTGACGAACCTGCTTTCTGTATGATTCGTTGAAGTTGCCACTGAGCTGTCCACCTTGAGTCTTTGAGATTCCATGAATATTTGAGAGAGGAACCACAATGCTTGCTGCTGCACTACTCTTATTAACATTACCTTATTAAGTGTGGAATCCATCTCCCATACTGCTTCTTTCCACAATAATTTGAAATCAATGGGACTAAAAACTATCCCAGGGTCCCATTGCTTGCTTGCACTCCAACAATTAAGAGTGATCTCCAACCCATACCATTTGGAAAGATAATTCCTGGATCCCATTTTCTTGTATGCATTCTTAGAAACATCATGAGTGCATAATATATATCATCAAAGTATATAACAACATAATAAAAATGTACATCAAGGAGGTGCCTCACCAATAAATCATGAAAGTGCTTATACCTCCTAGTGAGTAGACTACCATTTTCCAAGTACATACATGCTTCAACTAACCAATCAAATCTGCTACAATGTAATAGGTGAGTATCCCATGTCCTATAATGCTGCTCCAAAAGGAAGTGATGTGCATCAAAATACTCAGCCATGTATTCTTTCATCCAAGAAGTGAATTAAGAATCTTCACTCAAATTTGAACCAAATAGTGAGCAACAGAAGCAAGGAGATTTCAAATGACTCAAAGAAGTATTACCCATACACCCATGAATGAGTGAATCATAAAGATATAACAATGTATGTGGCTGGTAACAAAAATTTTCTCCTATCATAAGTGTATTCACCCTAGTGTTGGATGAAGTTCCTCCAACATCAAATGAACCAAGTGTTGAGCAATAAAAACCATGAGTCTTCAAGTGACTCAAATGCATATCATATGTGCATCATCAGAAAGTAACAAGGAATGCTGCTGCAAATGTGAATAATAATGTGCTCCAAATGATATGTAATGTGCATCAATATAATCATCCATGTTTTTTTTCATGCAATAAGTGAATGGAGAACCTCCACCAAAATCTGAACAAAATAAGGAGCAAGGAAAACATGAAGACTTCAAGAGGCTCAAAGAAGTCTCATCAATACACTCATCAATATGTATATCATCATGTAACATGAGAGGATGTTTCTGCCAATAATAATTTTCTTCAATCATATAAATCTTCACCCAAGTGTGGGATGAATTTCCTCCAACTTCAAATAGACTAGGAAAGGAGCAAGGAAAATCATGAGTCTCCAAGTGACTCAAGTGAACATCATAGGTGCACCCATGTAGATGTGTATAATCATAATGTAAAAAAGGATGCTTTGCAAATGTAAATAAGATGGTGCTCTAATAATTCCATCATCAAAAGGAGAAATATGATGTCCATGCTCTTCATGTGGCACCATAAAAAATAAACCCTTCACCCATACTTCATTAGGATGACTGCTGCAAAATTTAGAAGTGTAGGATGTAGGAGAAAGAACCAACTCACCCAAATGATCAATAAGTGCAAAATTGTCATAATGTGAAGGATCCATAGGGGTAGGATTATGCACCTCCATAAAAAATGCAAGAATTTCCTCATGGGTTGGTTCCAAGGTGGTGGAATTATGCACTTCTTCAAAAATTGTGTAACCATTTTCAAGAGGGACCTCAAGTTCCTCTTCCACCATTACTAGTGATTGGATCTCATCACTATAATCCTCAAGAACATGAAGAACCTGTCATTTTTCATGTTTCTCATGATCCATCATGTCATGAGAATCCTCCAAGCAATCTACCTTATGAAAATCTAAAACATCGGAGGAAAAACAAGTGTCTTGCAACTTTTCAAGAAGTAGGCTCATTTTGAATTGGGAGCTTATCAATAACTTCATTATTCTTCGAGTAGGATTCATGTAGCCATTCACTAAGCTCAATGAAATTTTTTCTATCAAGAAGCAAAGACATGAAATTACCTTTTAATGTTGCACATTTCTCTTTGAATCTTCTCCATGTCTTCAAGGAATGATGGCTCCTCCAAGGAAGTAGCTCTCCAACAAGAATTTGATACCAATGCTTGAGTGTCATGGAGTAGTCTAAGGGCCTCTTGGATCTTATTTTCATTCATCTTTAAGGACGCTTCAATAAAATGAGGCTCCTGCAAATGAACCTCCTCATATTCTTCCTTCTTTCTTGGACCAACTTCATGAAGCTCAAGTGGTGATGGGGTAGTTGATCTTGTTTCTTCTTCAACGGCTACAAGGTCTTCATTTTCATGTTTAATGGAATTCTTGCTTGTAGCAACATTTTGAAATATGATCTCTATGTCACCAACATAGAGTTGTAAGCACCCATCACTAGGTACTCCTTCATAGTTCAAACATCCATCAGTAGATTCTCTTTGGTCCATGTCCATAGTAGAATTTGTTTCATAATGATATTCAATAGTTTCAAGGTACTCTTTTTCCTTCTCATGTGATGTTTCCCAATATTTTTCAAATTCGTTTGGGAGTGAATTTATATTCTCTTCCTGTACTACTTCATCTACTTCACCTATTTTAGAACTAGGTGGTTCATGGGTCTCCTCCTTTCTTTCCTTCAAGCAAGCTCATGCATTTTCCCCCTTGGTCTTCTTAAAATCAATCTATTTTTCCCAACTTTGAATAGCCAAAAATTAGAATCATTTCATAATATTCTTGTTCATGCCTTCAAGGAGAGGTTCCATACTTTTTATTATCTCCTTACCATCATATGCAGTTCTCTTTTCATGCCTAGTCATAGTTTCCAAAAAATTGCCTTCTTCTCCTACTTTTGTTTTCCTTCAATAAAATCACTTTTGGATTTCAATATATAATGGTGGTCCCTTAATTATTGTACTCATAAATATCAGACCAAATCAGGTGCCAAGATCATGCTCTGATACCACTGTAATCTCCCCTTTTTGAATTTTTTTTAAAATACCCAATTTTCCATTTTTTTCACAATTTTGGCTTTTGACTAGTTTTAGTGTCTTGGTCTCCAAATCAGCCCAATTGCTCCCAAATGTTCAGAGAAGGTGTATGAATTATATAATAAATTAATTATTATTTTCAGGGATGTATTATGTTCCTCCAATCAGTTTCTGTAAGTATATATCAAATTCTGAATAAGATAGATGAATTTACTAGCAATTTTGGGGCTCAAATCCCTACCAGGTAATTGCTAGAATGGCTTCCAAAATGTACATAAAATCACTAAAATTATAAAATTTAAGCATGGGATGTGTATAAGACATTATCATAGACTCATATGCAGTACCAATCGAACTCCCATGGCTTTTATCACCTCCTTCAATCAGATATAAAAAACTAGTTTTGGACCCTTGGGGAAATGAGATGTAGTTTGCCCCAAATGCTATGAAATTCGACCCAATGGCCAAAAATTATCAATTACAGACCATGAAACCCATAATATAATTTAATTAAATTTCATTCATTCTTAAATCATCAATGGTTCACACACATATTCGATTCCATCAAGATTGCAAGAGTTTACAACAAGGTATTGGGGAAATGGCACTATTTCTTCAATATTGGACAATAATACATGAGATATATTGGATTTTTGACCTGAGAGATTTATGAACTTAAATAACAGAGAATTTACATCAGAATAAAAAATACTGGAGCAAGATAAGCTCCCTCAAAGAGATGAATAGCTCACCAAGTGCACCTCACTGCATAGAGCTGCAATATGGTGAGAAAACTTGAGATGAATGCAAGAACAAGATGATATTGAGATGTCCATGAAATTCCTGTATCTTGAAACTGAAAATAAGACTCCACTGAAGCTCCATGAAATACCTGAGTGGACTTTCCAAACACCAACTAGGATGGGAATCCTTCACCCTCGAAATTGGCTTAAGAAAGAAAACTAGTCATCCAATAGCTCTCACAATTCACAAATGAGAAAAAGATTCTTCTCATGGCTGATCCCTGTATTTTATAAAAATTATTAGTCTTCTAAGGTTCCAAATCCATCCATAAACAAAATCCAAGTCGAATTGGTGTGGCTGCTCATGCTATGCCATGTGGCCTCTCTCTTCACCTTCCCTCTTCTCCCAAATTTGAGTAGGAGCCTCTTGGCCTTCTCAAACTCCTAAATTTGACCTCTAAGATTATTTATTCAGTCCTGATTTGTCAGTGTGTCGGTATTTCATCCTTCATATCTAACTTGTGTCATAACTGTCATAGAATCTTCATCATTGGTGTCATAGATGTCATAAATGTAAGGAGAATCTAGCCAAGTGTCCATGAAACTCCCATTTGTATCTTCCTCTTCCATGTTAGTTACATTTCATCCCAAATTCAACCTATGAAGTATATGGAAAAGTATATTAACCTGATAATCCATAAAACATTAGGCTTCCCATAGATTCGAAATTACAAGAGGATGGTGCCATTTAACATAGGAATTCGAGCTTGAGTGGGCCCCATAGTCTCCATGTGTCTCCATTGTCCATAGCCATTTTGTAACACCCCGGTTTTGACCCCATTTTCATCAAATATACATGATACATATATTGTAAATAATCATGGCAAGGAGCTAAAGGAAAAAGCCTCACCATCGATTTGGTTGTGTTATGTTTCGGATTGGAATGGTCACCAATGGTATATCGGGACATACGGCATATATTAAATTGTGACATCATGTAAATGTGCATTTTAATTAAATAACCCAACCAGCTATGTTCACTGCAACTAATTTTAGAAGGGGCATGATTCCAAAGGATAAGGAAGGGGAATGTTGAACATTGGGTCATGGGGGAAGAGCCATGTGTCACCACTCTCTTTGGCTCACCACCACCTTAGTTATTCCATTGTTAGTTGGGGCAGAGTTTTGCTGGCAGAAACACCACTACACTCACACTCTCTCCATGACGCATCTTTTGGCCTATCCACTATCCCGATCGTGGTTGTTCGCTCAACTTCACGCGGACTGAGTTAAAGGAATCCAGAATTCGTTGTTGGGGGGTTCGGTTCTCCTCTTCCTCACCTGATTGTTGGCCTGCGAACATGTTCAGTTCTCCTCTGCCTCATGGATTGGATGGCTTGCAGATCGATTCTTTCCTCTGTTCACGCAGAGTTTTGTGCCTTTTCCCATCATTGTCAGACTGCATACTGGTTCTGTTATTCCCATCACTGAATCGTGGCTATAATGGCATCAATAGTTCTGTGGGTTGCGTCTTTTTCCACCATGCATAGTTGGGAGTTGTTCTTTCCCCATTTTCTTCCTGTGTAATTTCTCCAGCGATTGCATTGAGGATCGGGTGCTATGGGTTCATAGTCGTTTGTGGGCTACTGTTTACCCACGTTTCACTTGGCTGTGTTTTCCCTTTTTGTGGTGGTATCGCTTGAAGAATTGTTGAGAGTTCCTACGTTTTGGTCGATTATGTTTTTCCCTTGTAAAAGCTTGAATAACTGTTTGGCTGTTTGCATGCAGTGGTTTTGTCCTTGGACTGCATTGGAGTGGTGAATGAGGGCTTGAGTGTTAGGGTACACAGGGTACTCCCAAAGGACCGAACACCAAGAATAGCCGCTTCACAAAAACAGATCACAGATCAATACACCAATGTTTTGTCACGTGGTTAAAACCCTCGAGAGGGAAACAGTCCACGGCCCCGGCCAAATAGCTACTCGAAGCAATTTAT
>LPNX010400666.1:80987-99093 GCA_001517045.1 Pseudotsuga menziesii
GGTGCTTGATAAACATGGTGGCTTGAGAACCACACAGACAGAGCTACTAAGTTGGCTTTCTTCTCCACAACCCTTGAATAGCACTGGAAGGAAGATCAAGGTCTGAGGGACTGATTTCCTTGTGTTGGGTGTGTGTGGGTGTTCTAGAAGCTAGGCTGGTTTTGGTGTTGGTGTCTGTAGCTCTTCAATGAGTTCACCAGCTTAACATTTAGCCTTTCCCAACTCCTGGATGGCCTGATAAACCCAACTTTGTTGGCTTGGCTGATTTGTTGTTCACCTAATAAACCAAACTGTGTTGGCTTGGATAAACTGTGTACCCTTGTGGTGTTGTTATCCTTGGCTATGTGTAAGCCTGTTAGTTCATTATTCCTTGGGGAATCGTGCCCGGCTCGGGGGTGGCAGCATTGCTGAGAGATTGAGGAGCACGCGGGCCCATGGTTGGGTGGAGCGTTGCAGCGACGTAGCTGGTTGCGGAACAAGTTATTATTAAGATAAGTATTCTTGCCTAACTTGTGTCTACAATTATGTTTACCGTTGATGAATGATGATATACATGTTAAAAGCTGATATGTATATGCATGAGTATTCATTGATATGTTTTTCTTCCGTTGTGTATATAAATGATTATGCCTCATAATATGTTTGATGTTTTAAGTATCATGCTTCAGCATTACATATATGTATGTTCATGTTCGTTGGGCTAGATGCCCGGATGATTTGATTTATAGTAGCGTCCTCTTCGCCAGTCGGAGGGTCGAGGATGTTACACATTTCAATTTTCTCTTGTATTTATTTAATAAGATACATTATTAAATATTTATCCTCTTCTAATATCTAAACATCATTTATTATCCCCCTTATTCCAAATCTCAAAGATTCCACCCCCAACCTAGGAAACTAGTGATTTTTCTCCTTGGCAAAGATTCCACCCCCTTCTCATTATTGTTGCATTGACATAGCTGGTTGTGGGTATTTTTAATTAAAATTCATATTTACACGAAGTCCAATATATAATGTGCCTGGCTAGCACAAAATACCATCTACATCAATTTTAATCGCCGAACATATAACGATAATTGATGGTGGGGATTTTGCCTATAGCTCCACACCATGATTAATTACAATATATACATCATATACATTTAATGCAAATGGGGTAAAAACCAGGGTGTTACATTCCCCTCCCCCTTCAATAACACTATCCTTAGTGCTTTACAAAATTGACAAAATTGTTACAGTGGCATCACCTCGGTGTTCTGCATAATTGAACAAAAATGGATGTGCCAATTGCATGGAATACTCCAGCTCCCATGTAGCCTCTTCAAGACCGTAGTGCTACCATTACACCTTTACCTGCCCTATGGATCGATTCCAGAGCATTGTGACCTTCCTGTCGAGGATGCGCATTGGACCGATTTGGAACTCTCCCTCGGGTTCAACCTGAATCACATCCTAGTTTATCACATGGTTAGGATCATGTACATATTTCTTAAGCAAAGAAACATGAAAAACATTATGAGCTCTAGTGCTAGCAGGCAATGCAAGTCTATATGCATCTGGCCCTATTCTTTCGAGCACTTCAAATGGCCCACAATATCTAGGTGACAACTTGGCACAACTTCCAAGTTTCAAGGAACTATTCTTTTCCCTCACTCTGAGGTAAACATGATCCCCAACACTAAAATCTCTATTCACCTTATGCTTATCCGCATAGTTTTTCTATCTGTCCTGGGCTACTTTCAAATTATGCTTGATCTTTACAACTTCTTGCTCCATCTCCTTGAGAAATTATGGACCAAGCACAACCCTGTTCACTGGGTTATCCCAAGTCACTGGTGTCCTACACCTTCTTCCATGCAAATCTTCATATGGACTCATCCCCAAGGATGCTTGATGTCCATTGTTATAGGAAAACCCTACCAATTGTAAGTAATCTTCCCACTTGGTTGGCTTGTCCATCACATACATGCGAAGCATGTCTTCAAGCACTTGATTTACTCTCTTTGTCTGCCCATTAGTCTGAAGATGGTAGGCAGTGCTAAAGTTCAACTTTGTACCCAAATCTGCAAACAAACCCTTCCAAAAATTGGAAGTGAACTTGACATCTCTGTCAGAGACTATTGCCTTAGGCAATCCATGCAATTTGAAAATCTCCTTCATAAATATTTTTTCAATGTCATCAGTCTTATGCGTAGAATTAACTGGTATAAAATGTGTTGCCTTTGTCAACTTGTCCACCACAACCATGATGGAATCATGTTATCTCCAAGTCATTTGATCCTGTAATAAAATCCATGGAAATAACTTCCCATTTCCATTCTGGAACTGGCAAAGGCTGCAACAAACCTGCTGGGTGTTGATGCTCCACCTTTACTTGCTGACATTTCATGCACCTTGAAATATATCCAACCATTTCCTTTTTCATTCCTAACCAAAAGTATTGCTTCCTGGCTGTAGCAATGGCCTTTTGGTATCCTGGGTGACCAGAACATGGTGCCTAATGGATCTCATCCATAACAACTCTCCTCAAATATGCTGCATTTGGAATATAGACTCTATTTTTATAGGTAAGAAGTCCATATTCTTTCAATTTATATCCCTCATACCTCTTCTCAAGACTTTACTGCCGTAACTTGTCTTTTACCTGCTCATACAATTAATCTCCAGCAATATGATTAACAATCTGTTGTCTCAAATCTGGCTGGAAAATACTAACAGATGCCACATGCATTTCCTGCACCTTTCTGGTGAGTGCATCAGCTACCTTGTTCTCCTTTCATTTTATGTGCTTGATTTCAAATTCAAACTCACATAAAAACTCCATCCATCTAGCTTTCCTAGCATTTAACGTTGGCTGATCAAACAAGTACTTCAGACCACAATGGTCTGTTATTAGCTCAAACCTTTTGCCCATTAAGTAATGCCTCCACATCTTGAGAGCATGTATTATGGCTGCAAGTTCTAGGTCATGAGTAGCATAGTTCTTCTCATGCTCCTTCAACTTTCTTGACTCATAACATATTACGTGGTTGTCTTGCATAAGGACTCCTCCAAGCCCTTGTCCACATGCATTAGTACACACCACAAAGTCTTTTTCTAGGTATGCAACTTTCAAGACCAGTGCACTTATGAGAAAATTCTTCAACTGCTGGAAGCTTTCTTCACACTTCGATGTCCATTCAAAATTTATACCCTTCCTTTGCAAAGAAGTGATGGCATGTGCAACCTTGGAGAATCCTTCAATGAATCTTCTATAATATCCTGCAAGTACCATAAAAGATCTTACATCTGTCACATTCATCGGAGTAGGCCAATTAATAATGGCCTCAATCTTCTTAGGGTCTACTGATATACCCTCTTCTGAGATAATGTGACCCAAATAATGTATTCTATCTCTATAGAAGTCACACTTGCTCAACTTTGCATACAGCTTATGCTCCCTGAGCAATTGCAATGTCAATCTCAAATGCTCTACAAGCTCTTCCTCATTCTTAGAATAAATAAGAATGTCATCAAGGAAGACAAGAACAAATTTGTCTAAATACCTCCTAGAGACACTATTCATAAGGCACATAAATGTAGCTGGTGTGTTTGTGAGACTAAATGGTACCACTACAAACTCATAATGCCCATAACTTGTTTTGAAGGCTATCTTATGAATGTCTTCATCCTTGATTTTCACTCGATGGTAACATGACCTTAAGTCAGTCTTGGAAAATACCTTTGATCCTCTCATTTGATCAAAGAGGTCATCAATCCTAGGCAAAGGGTATTTATTCTTCACCGTGACTTTGTTCAGTTTTCTGTAATCAATACACAACCTGAGTGTACCATCTTTCTTTTTCACAAACATAATCGATGCTCCCCAAGGAGACACACTCGGCCTGATATACTTCTTCTCCAACAACTCTTGCAGTGCATTTTCAACTCTAGCATTTCTGGTGTACTTATCCTGTAGGGTGTCTTGGACATTCATGTTTCTCCTGGCACAAGTTCGATGGTGAAATCAATATCCCTTTTTGGAGGAAGCCTTGGAATTTCATCAAGAAACACATCCCTGAATTCCTGCAACACATGAAAATCCTCCAACCTAGGAGCTTCATTCTATGTTTCCTCCAAAATATGGGCTACATCTATCTTACAATCTTTCCTACATAATTTCTTCAACTGCATAGTTGAAATCTGCCTCACAGAAATCACCTTTGGAATGCCTCTTACAACTCTTGGGTTTCCTTCTTCATCCATGCATTCAAAAGTCTTATTATAATAGTCAAGCTTTACCCTGTGAGCTTCTAACCAATCCATTCCAATGAGAACATCATAGGAACCAAGTGGTAGAACATTCAGATCTACAGAAGTGACCAATCCACTCATAACCAATGGACATTTCTTTACCACTTCACTAACCTTCCTCTTCATTCCAGTGGCTAGCTGAACTAACCAAGACTTATTATGCTTTATTCTCCTAAAAGCACAAATCTCCACTACTCTAGGAGTAATGTAACTGTGAGTAGAACCAGGGTCAATCAAAATAGAAACAAATTGCTCAACAATCTTACCTGCAACTCCAACCACTGTTGATTGGTGATCTGCCTGGTGGTCCTCCAGTGCTGCATAGATCCTAGGGACGACCCTTGCTACTTGACCCATTGTTTCTTCCTCTTGAATGTTGTAAGCTGGCCTTGCATTCTCATTCTCATGTGCACAATTCCTGCGCATGTGAATTCCTCCACATTTCCAACATTGGAGTGGTCCCCTATTCTGTTGTGGCTCTTTAGGATTTTCTCCCATCACTTTGGCTAGATGCCTCTTAGCTTGTGATTATTGCTTTTGCCGATTCTTGAAGTTAGAAGGTTTGAAAACTTTCTTCCTTTGGTCAGACTTCTCATTCCTTTTGTCCTTCCATGTCTTATGGTAATCAGGTTTTCCTTTGCTTTGCTCATAGCAGTACTTAGTCTTCCTTATTGCTTCTTCTAGAGTTCTAGGTTCATAAAACTCAATTATGTCTTTGTAAGACTGAGGCAATCCACTTAGAAAACGCTGGACCTTCACCTTTTAATCTTTGATGTACCTGACATACCTTAACAGTTCCAAGAACTTATTTGCATACTCTTCCATGGTCTGCTGTCCCAATCTCAGCTCATGGAACTTCTTAATTTTGTCATCATAATACCTGTCAGAGAGGTATTTCTGTTTGAAATACTTCTTGAACTGCTTCCACTTAAGCCTTCTTTTGTTGATCCTCTTTACTTGCTTGAAGTGCTCCCACCAAATGGATGCCCTTCCATTCAGATTGAATATGGCAACCCTTTCCTTCATGTTTCTTGAATAATCCTGAACTTGGAAGTACTTCTTTATCCCAATAATCCAAGCTTCAACCTCTTTCCCAGTCTTTACCTCACCATCAAACATAGGAGGTTCAACCTTCTTGAATTCATCTAGAGAGAAATCCCTATGGCGTCTCTTTATTTTTCTCTTGTGAGAAGAAGATCTTGAATCGCCACTGGATTCATCTGAGTCCGATGATCTACTAGAATTCCTTCTTCTTCTTCTGGTACTACTCTTACTACCTTTTTGTTTTACTGTACATATTTCTTTGCAAGTCTATCAAACTTTGCAACATAGCAACATTCAACTGATGCGACTCTTCCTGGGATTTAATCAAGCTTCTCATGGTAGCTGCAATGTCTGGCGAAGTCTCTTGAAATCTCCTTCCATTAGACTCTATATCATCATTTCCAACTCAGACATTTCCCCCCATGGCATCTCACGCACGTTCATAGGAATCCCATGCATCATATCCATCATGGGTTCTCATGGCTGAACCAAGACTCACTTTACCAAACTGCACTATCCGGAATGCTTCCTTGGAAGGTAACTATAATTCTGAAAAATGTGTTCATACATACAATTGTTAGCCACATAATATTCACATGAATTATGCATTACTTACCTTTACTTGGAAAAATCATACATTGACAATTTTATCAAAACATAAAATTTTCTTTCCCAAAGAATGACTGTCTGAAGGGGACGACGGGGGTCAAGGGGGCTTGCCCCCTTGTGGATTCCCTGTGCCACTGTAAGGCGAGTCGAGGGCAGCACCCTTGTTTTTTTGTGTGTGTAAATACATCGATTTCATGCAATATGGTGCATAAATGGCTGCCATTTTTCATATTTCTAGCCCCTGAAATCCTACTGAAAAGCTTATTGAAAATCCCCGTTTCGGAAACATTTTCAAATTTTTCACCTGCTACATTGGAAATATTTTTGACTTTCATCCACTACAGTGGCTCAATATTCGACTTCCATCCTCCGCATATAGCTACAATTTCTTTTTCCAGCCGCCGTCATAGCGGCTCAACTTTCGGTTTCCATCCGTCGTTGCGGTTCATTCTTCACTTTCTAGCCGCTGCTATGTTGGCTCCGTTTCCATCTTTTCTCCACCGTGCATTGGCTTGAACTTCATTTTTCGCTAGCTGCCATTATAGCTCAAACTCCAATTTCCGTCCGTCGTAGTGGCTCGATCATCAACTTTCACCCGCCATGTATCGGTTCGATTCTTTTCTTTCGCCCGCTGCCGTTGCAGCTCAAAGTTTGGTTTCCAGCCGCTTCGTCGGCTCGGTCTTTGTCTTTCGGCCGCCAACTACACACTTAGACAAATTTCTGAATTTTTTTTTCTACGGCCCAAACTCCAACTTCCTTCTGCCACACATTGGCTCTGAGTCAAACTTACACTCGCCGCATAGAGGCTCGAATTTCATCTCTTGTCCGCCGCCGTTGCGGTTCGGACTTCAACTTTCTGCCGCCGTCGTTGCGGTTCGGACTTCAACTTTCTGTCGCCACCGGCTCACATTTCGCCGAACTCCCCGCCGTAGCGGCTCTTTCTCTGAGAACTCGGCCGCCGTTGCGGCCTGATCCCCAAGTTACAACTGCCGATATAGAAAGAATCTGTCGACGACTCCGATGTATCGGTGAACTTTGGTGAAAGCAGCCGCCATAGCAGCTCCATTCAAGCGAACTTAGCCAACATGGAGAATGTCCCATACTTAGAGAACTTTTCCAAACTTTCTTTGTCTACTGCTGGGTTCAATAGAGGTTACCTCACCTCTCTGTTAACTGAGTTTTCTTGGCCCATATAGGCCCAATACTACAACTTAAAGCTCTGATACCAATATGTCACATCCCCAACCCTCCGATCGGCGAAGAGGACGCGAATGAACATGGTAACTACGCACCCGGGCAACTAAGCCCCATGAACACAAGGTATAAAATGCAGTAAAATAAAAACATACATAGACGGAACATATCATTCAATAAACAACAGAAGCAATACATGATATTCACATTCAAGCATTTCACATATTCATAGTAATTTAATTGCAGAGAAAAGATAAACAAGAGATACTTATCTTTAACAGAAGCTTGTCTCGCAACCAACTACGTCGCTGCAACGTTCCACCCAACCATAGGCCAGTGTGCTCATCAACCACTCAAAAACACTGCCACGCCCGAGCTGGGCATGATTCCACAAGGAATAAGGGGAAACTAGCAGGCTCACAAGTAGTCAAGGATGCACAAAACTCAGCCAAGCCAACATAATTGGTTTTATCAAGCTAACAGGGAGCTGGGAAGGTTGGATGCTAAGCTAGTGAGCTCAATCCAAGAGCTATGGACACCTGCACTAGAACTAGGCTGACTTCTAAACATCCACACACACCCAACACAAGTAAGCATCCCCTTCTTTACTACACAGTCCCTCGGGCTATGCCTTCCCTTCCAGTGCTATTCAGGGGGTGTAAAGAAGAAAGCCAACCCTCTAGCTTTGTCTGTGAGGCTCCTACACACACTAGGTTTAACAAGCAAGATCAGACCCCATTTCCACACCCAAAGACAGTTCAAAGGCCAATCAAATGATACGCACATAGCAATAACAATTCTGGACTGAAGGAAAAAACACCACAGAGACCAAAATCGGGTATGGCAAGTAGCTAGAAACAACTCAGGATGAGAAACTCGAATTCTAGAGTTGTTTATGGCCCTAACATGTCCAAAACGACTTCAACATCACCCGAAATTCATCGCTTGGTTCTCCCACCTGTTGGGCAATACTAAACAACATATTTCCCCAACCGTGGAGAGGTGGAAACAACACAGAAACGACCAAGAGTGATTCCAATCACTGAGCATTAACAAAAACACTTCCCAGCCCTAGGAAAAATGAATAACACAGCAGAGGACGTGAATGGTGAATTCCAAGAGCTCCAAAATCGTGGGGAAGACCAAAAGCGTGAATGGTTTCACACATAGGAAGTTCAGAATGCTTGAGATAGCTCACGTGAAGGAAAAATGGTGAGGATCACATAAAAAAACATGGAAGCATGGTAGAATGGACTATGTTTTTGGGTTTTTGCTTGCCCCTGGAGTCAAAACCCATTTCCCAACAACTGATGGCTTCTCCAATTCGAATTTGGGTTGTCATACCTTGCCCATCCCATGCAATAATCAACCCTACCAATTTCTGGCAGTAATAAATGATTGGGTGAATGAGACAAGAAAGGTAGTTCACAGTTTGATGGGTTCTCCCTCTGACATTTGGCTTTTCCCCATTGGCCCAAATGTTTGAATACCCCCCCTCCCCTTTATCCTTAGGAAATCATGCCCCTTCTCATTATTGTTGCATTGACATAGCTGGTTGTGGGTATTTTTAATTAAAATGCATATTTACATGATGTCCAATTTATAATGTGCATGGGTAGCACAAAATACCATCGACATCGATTTTAATCGTCGAACATATAACGATAATTGATGGTTGGGATATTTCCTATAGCTCCACACCATGATTAATTACAATATATACATCATATACATTCAATGTAAACGGGGTCAAAACCGAGGTGTTACAGTTTTTATACAACATTAATCCTTTTTCATTTAAACTAATTTTTTTTTACATTTTCAGATTCATTATCTGTTACTTTTTCTCTTAGATTTTGGTATTCCTGGTCCATTTTTATCCCTTCTTCCATTTTATCATCTAATTCTGATTGGTAGCTGCTAATGGCAGCTACCAAATTCATTCTTGCATTTCTGCTTAAGGCATCAACCACTTTGTTTTTCTTCCCTTTGATGTGTTTGATCTCAAAATCGTATTCACTAAGGAAAGCTAACCATTTATCTTGCCTTGCGTTCATATTTTGTTGATCAAACAAATATTTCAAGCTTATGTTCTCAGACATTAATAGAAATCTTTTACCAATTAGATGATGGCGCCACATTTTCAGAGCATGAATTATGGAAGCCAACTCTAGATCGTAAGTAGCATAATTCTTTTCAGGTGTTTTTAACTTTCTTGATTTGTAAGCTATTACGTGACTTTCTTGTGTTAGTACTCCACCCAAACCTTCATTGCATGCATCAGTGCACGCAACAAAATCCTTGTTTGGATATGTTATTTTTAATATAGGTGCAATAGTTAGCAATTCTTTTCATTTATTAAAACTTTCTTCACACTTTAGATCCCCTACAAATCTTTTTCTGCAAGGATGTTATGGGATTCATGATCTTCGAGAATCCTTCTATGAATTTTCGGTAATAACTCGTAATTTTCATGAACGATCGTACATCTGATACATCTTTGGAAACATGCCATTCCATTATTGCTTTTATCTTATCCGCGTCTACTGATATTCCTTCCTTGGATATCATGTGACCTAGATACTGTATTTTATCTTTAAAGAATTCACATTTACTGAATTTAACATATAGTTTATGTTCTCTCAGAACCTGTAGTATTATCTGCAAGTGTTAATCATGTTCTTCTTTCTTTTTGAATAAATTAATATGTCATCTATGAAGACGACTACAAATTTATCTAAGTATTTACTTAAGACATTGTTCATTAAACACATAAAAGCTGCTGGAGAATTCGTTATCCCCAAGGGAATAACTACAAACTCATAATGCCCATATTGGGTTCTGAAAGCAGTTTTAAAAATATATTCATCTTTAATTCTGACTTGATGATATCCAGATCTCAAGTCTATTTTTGAGAATATCATTGCTCCGCATATCTGATCAAACAGATCATTGATGCGGGGCAAGGATATCTATTTTTAATTGTCATTTTGTTTAACTGACGATAGTCTATACATAAACGTAATATATAGTCTTTCTTTTTAGCAAATAAGACAGGTGCTCCCCAAGGGGATACACTTGGTCGTATATAATTCTTATCTATTAGTTCTTGTAGTTGTAGTTTTAATTCTTTAAGTTCTAATATGTTCATCCGATAAGGAGCCTTTGAAGTAGGTACATCTCTCGGTACTAACTCAATAGTAAAATCCAGTTCTCTCTTTGGAGGTAATCCTGAAATTTCTTCCTAGAAAACATCTGAGAATTCTTGTAATATTGGAATATCATCGGATTTCAATTTATCCTCTTTATCCATGTGTTCATTATTTATTATATGTACAACAAAAACTTTACAACCCTTCCATACAACCTTTTTCATTTGTAATGCTGAAATTTGTCTAACATAAACTTTTCTAGGTATCCCTTTGATTGTAACTATTTCTCCTTTATCATCTAAGCAAGTAAATGTTCTCTCAAAACAATTTAAAACTACTTGATGTCTTTTCAGCTAGTCCATACCTATTAAAACATCATAAGACCCTAACAATAATACATTTAACTTTAGTTGAGTTTTGAATTGACTCATAAAAATTTGACAGTTTTCAACATAAATAACTACTTTTCTTTTGGTTCTTGTAGCTAACTGAACCAACGAAGACTTTTCAAATTTTTTCAAAGGTAACTTGCATTTTTCTGATATACTAGGTGAAACATAGCTTAAACTAGCAACTGGGTCAAACAAAATAGAAACATGCTTGTTTTGTATGATACCTTCTAATTCCACCATTGAGGTTTGATGACCAGCCTGTCGATTCTCTAAGGTTGCATTAATTCTGGGCATTTCATTTGCTACGTTACCAACCATTTCTTCCTCTTGGATGGTATGTACATTACTGTAGTTTCTCATTCTGTTCGAACAATCATTTGCGTAGTGAGGTCCCTGACATTCCCAACACTTTACAAGTTCTTTATGTTCATTGTTTTTAACATAATTATTAGGCATGTCTCTGCCTTTTGGTGCTGTAATATTTTGTTGTGTTTTACCTTTAAAATCTGTTCCTTGATAATTATTCTTAGAAAATTTCCGAGAATTATTTTCGAAGCTTTTATTAGGCTTAAAACATATTCTTCTCTGATAAAAGTTACTTGTTCTCTTATTTTTCCAATTAGGTATGCTTTCTTTCTTATTTTTGCTTTATTCGTAACAAAAGTTAGTTTTTCTGATTGCCTCTTCAAGGGTCTTTAGATTATCAAATTCAAATATGTCCTTGAAACTAGTAGGTAAACAACTCAAAAACCTCTGTATCTTAGGTTTTTCGTCAATTATATACGGTACATATCTTAATAAACTTAAAAATTTGCTGCTTAACTCTTTCATAGACATTGATCCTGGTCTAATATCATAAAACCCTTTAGCTCTTTCTTCATAATACTATTCATATAAGAATTTCTTTTTGAAGTATTTCTTAAAGATTCTCCAGGTTACATACTTTTCTTTAAGGTTTTTAACTATATTTATGTCTTGCTACCAAATGTCATCCTTTCCGGTTAGGTTGTAGATAACCATCCGGGCTTTCAGTCTATCTGAGTAGTTATAAATATGAAAGTAATTTTTCATACCCGATAGCCAAGCCTCGGCATCCTCACCATTTTCCACTTCTCCATTAAACATAGGAGGTTTTATCTTTTTGAATTCTCCTGAGATTTCTTCATAGGGTTTATATTTCCTCTTTCTAGGACCACTGTCGCTATCACTACTTTCACTAGAGTATTTGTACTTTTCTTTGTGCGACGTTGCTTTAATTCCTGAAGAAGATTTATTTTCACTATCAGAAAATTTTAATTTCTTACCCTTACGTTTATATGATACCGTTCCAGATTCAATTTCATGCTCCTTTCTTTTATCTTTGCCTCTATTGTGTATCTTATCTAGTAATATCTGATTTAGTTCCTCCTGAGTTCTTAAGATTCTTTCGTTATCTTCCTTTACAGTTTGTAGTTCAACTATTAAATCTTTCATTGTTTGCAGCAGTTTTGATGGTTGATTATTTAATTCCACATATATATTATCTGGATTATTATGATGGGATCCATCTTCTGCCGATGCTTCTACTTCCATTTCCTGCAAAATACAATTTAAGTATTTTTGTTTCCTGATTTGTATGCGACTGGGCCAATCTTCAGGCTTAGTGTTTGGAAATTCGTTCTGATACCACATGTAACATCTCCAAATTTCATAAAATAATTTTTTATTATTATAAAAGGCTTAACTGCAATTACATTTCATTTGAGTTAGTGCTTTACCTATTGAACAAGATGAATTAGTTATGACAACCTTAACAGAACAACTTACCATTATGCTGAACTAGTTTACTTGTTGTCAAGTCGTCAAGGGAGGTCATGTTTAAAAAGCGTCAGTTATAGCTAGTGTGCTTGTTGGTTATGTTTTATAATACTTGTTCACCCTATTATGATGCTAGGGGGATGGGTTACATGTATTACTCAGCTATTTTGGCTAACGCAAAACCATATGAACTCTTTTTGTAGGTGTTATTATTAGAGGGCTTACCTTGTGTTGGTACACACACAAGCCTAGCTAAAAATAATAAGGACCCTAAGCTAAGGATAATCAAACTATTCGTAAGCAAAGGTCTAAGCACTCGACTAACAAGGATATCCCTTACCATAAGATATATCAAGCATAACGAAGTATAATATGGCATGCAAGGTGATAATCATTGGTTTTGGAAACTATGGAGTTTGGGTTTTGAAGCAATTACCACTAGGTGGCATTGATACGAAGCACGTGATGGATTTATGGCCTCCAGCTGGAAAGCATTTGTGTCAAATCGAAAACCCTAAGGGTTTATTTCATCACGGTAAAGTGTTTCTTGCCTTTGTGCTGTGTTGTTTTTACCTCTGTGCCATGGAAGAGCTGAGGCTCTTGGCCTTCGGGCTCTCGGCTTTGGCCTTTGGCCTTTTCCCAGCTTACGATACACCCAAATTTGAAAGTGCACCAGCAGTGGTCTCGGGTTGGTTTTTTACCAGCATTGTTTGTTTCTTAATATTAAAACTGTGGACTATTTGCAAGGCCTTCGTTGCCATCATTGACTCTGCAAGGTAAGTCTCCTATGGTTTCAATTATTGTTCTTCGTTGGTTTTTAGAAAGTAGTTTTTTCTTGTCTTTAACCCCTGCGTGGTTTTTGTGTGCAAGAGCTTTTGGGAGTGGTTGATGCACTGGATAAGAGTCGATCTCTATGAAAAAATGAACCATCATTCTGGTAAGACCTGTACTCCGCACTTCTTGCTCCTTGTGACACTATAGCTTGTGGCTCTGTGGCTTTGTGGCTCTCTGGTTTTGTGGCCAACATTTTCCTGGATTGGAGTCTTCCCGTGTTTCTTTCATTCGAATGGTAAACCTTTCGTGGTTCTTCATATGGCATTTTCATTTGCTTTTATAAAAACTCTCGCTGGTCGTGGAGTCTAAAAGGGACTGTTATGCAATGTATTATTTATCCTTTAGTGTGGATTTGAGCTCTTATAGAGCTTTGTGAACAAGATGTTTAAGATTGCTAAGGAAATGCAGCAGGCTGCTAGCTCGCGTGAGAAGATGTATCAAACATTTTTTTTGTTTAATGTATTGTTGTAATGTTAACTGTTTTGAACATTCAGCTCGGTTCGGTGATGGATATTCTTGGTTTATTGTATTCACACAGTTATTTTGGTGTTGAAACATTAATATTACTCTATAGATTGTAATTGTTTTGATTTATGTTATAAGAAATCCCGTGAGGGTTTTTACTGCATTTTGGTAAATTTAAGGTCGTGAGGCCATTGCTTTGCTTAGTTCATTTTTAATTTAGGGTAATGCTCTGTCAAGAGAATTGTGGGATGAAGTTATTTGGAGCCGTAAGGCTTTTGCGTTGACTGTGAAAGGAATATCGATTTATTTGTTTCTAACTAGTTGATTACTTGCAGACAGACCTGCCCTTATGGGATTCAAACTCTGGTTTTAATAGATTAGTGGTTTGGAAATTTTAATAAGCAGTTTTACTACTGCATGAAAAAATCGATGGATAGTTTATACTTTTGGCTACGACCTTTATCTGTTTGGATTTTTTATAATGTTAAGTAGATTTAAACTTTTGTTTTGGCCGAATAGCCTCGACATGCTTTGATCTGGTGACCTGTTGATTACTATACGATACAAAACTTGTTTATTTTTGCTACAAGGTTTAGTTACTGTATTTTTAAATTATCATTTTAAAACTCTAGCTTATTCTAAGTAAATGGTTTAATCCGTTCGACTAAACTTGAGTTGTGACTTACCATAAACTAAATGAGCCTTTCGACCATATTATAATAATATTGTGAATATAGATATATATACATATAATTATACTTTGGATAATCTTTCCTTAAAAGTGTCGTTCGCCAGAAATCATGTAATTATAGATTAAAAATATTTCTTGTTACTAATAGAGAAGTTGAGAATCTATGGATTCTTTTACCATACTTGATAAAGAGACCGTGTGGAGTGTTATTCGGTTCATGTGTAAAATTTGTTTGAGTCTTTAAACCCTAAATTAACTTTGGTGAAAAATCTAAGCCTTTCGGTTGTAATGGAAGTTTTCTAGAATAGGCCTTTAGTAAGGATAATACTAGTAGAAACTTTTAAATGTAATTCTATCCTTAAATCTTTTTTATTAGATAGAGGACTTGTAAATTTTATGAATTACATATATTGTAAGTTATCCTAGATAACTCTATCAGCTAATAATATGTGATAAGAGTTGATTTGATTTCAATGTTTACTTAACAATGATTACAGTAATCTATGAATGTAATGAGATGAAGCTTTAGGAAAAACAGTAATATAAACTTAAAGACTGGTTATGATATTATATGTAAATTCGAACAGATTTTCTCTTACAGAACATTACAATAATCTACAGTCTGCCATTTAACTTTACGAAAATAAAAACTGTAGCATCCTTTACAATAATAGTAAGAAAATAAGATCTTCCTGACCTATTCCAATTCAGTAATGATTACTTAGTTCAGAGAATTCCTTAACATTCATAAACCTGCAAATAAATATATGAATTAATTTCACAGATAATAAACAAAACAACTTAGAACCTAGATAATTGCAGACAGGAGGACAAACACCCAAAGAAGACCGTTCATCCCAAGCGTCCCCTGAAAGCAGCCAAGATCACCTGCTTTAGGACCCCCGAACCTGTTCACTGAACCACCAGGGCGAAGAGGTTGTGTACAGACCACACAGAAAACTCTGCAACTTGGCAAACTCAATAACAAACTTAACTCTTAGCAATTTCACTTTAGCTATCCCGTCATCGAATTCCTCTTTTGTGCTTGACTTTTCAGTTTGTAGCAATTTGCAAGGCTCTAATCACTTGGAATAGAATGTGATGAGCCTCCTGCTCAACTCGATGGCATTTATAAAATTGCCTAGGTCTTTGGGTTAGTTTTGTAATTAAATGAGCCACATGCTCAGTTCCTCTTCTCAGGGAACATGACCACAATTTTAGAAAGTTTTCCTCTTGCAACATCTAGAAAGTGAAACGATAGCACTGCCACTTGCCATTTAGCCTTCTACAACTGCTCATTCCTCCTAGTGGGCCAGTGAACGCTCTTCAACAGTCTTCTTTGGATAGGTGTCTCTTCTTTTTAATTCTTTAAATAAATAAATATTCAATTACAGTCATCCTTGACCATCCTTACTCATAAAAACTTTACAATAACTTTTAACATAATGTTTTTCTCAAATAAATAAAAATATTTATTTTTTGAGTTCTAGGTGGGTTACACTTCCTTAAAAATAAAATAATATAATAAATATCTTTAATGAAAAATATAAATAAAAGGGACGAGCGGTTAGAGGTATTAGCAGGGAAAGAAAAAGTAGTTAGTTAGGTTTCATGCAGAATGTTATTTAGTTCATGCATGGAGTTGAAGTTGCACCTGGAACTTGGAATGAGGAACACAACTACGACAACACTTACGAAAGAAACAAGCAGCACTATGTTTGTTCATCTGGATAGAGAAGAGAAGGCTTGAGGCATAGTTTGGGGAAATCTACATCAAACAATTCACTCCATAACCAAAAAAGATCACCAAACTCTGAGCGTGGAGACTCGAACTTTTGGTAAGAGTCAAACCCCATATTTTATATATACACCACTGTGATAATACTTTGGTTCTATTTCGGTTCTACACAATTTTCTTACTCTGTTGAATATATATATATATTATTGCTTACCTAGAAAGACGGCTTCTCCCCAGGAGAGGGCCAAGCCCTGAAATCCGTTCGTAAAATATTTAGTTACATGAGTTGGAAGGGCAGTTTAAGAACTTGAGAGTTCAACCCATTTTATTCTTGTGCTTGTTTGGTGAAAAGAGGAAAGCGACCTCTGGTAGAGAAATTTGACCCATCACCCCTTCGGATTGTTAACATTTATGAAGAAAACAAGGCAACTCTGTAGAGTGTCGACTCCTTCCGCTACACCCTTCGTATAGTTTGATATCTATTTATACTTATACCTCACCCGAGGTAATGAGACTAAGTTACAGATTCATTTCCACTTCCGCTTTTCCACAAAGCACCACACCTCGCACCTGGGGTAATGATACCTCACACTCTCGGTAGTGAAACAAGGAAACCAATCTCAGCCCGGTAGAGTTATAAATTCGGTGTGTTCGCTTTGATAGTTTGTGAAAATAGATAGTTTGTGCAAGTTCGTTAAACAGGAGAAGCGCTATCGACACACCATCTTAGATAGATTGATTGGGAAAGGATATCGAAACGTCGTCTCCTCGCCATCAAGTGAGTGAGAAATGAAGTACCTTCATAAGGTCTTTTGAAGAATTAGTTAACCATACTTTAATGTTATGTTACAATTAAATGAGATGCATGTAAAAGTGTGTTATCATGTTTAAGTGAGGGGAAAAGTGTGTTATAGTGTTTAAGTAATCATTTAGCTTGAATAACTCTAATGGAGTTATTGTTTTAAAATCGTTGGGTAGTTAGAATGAAAGCTTTGTCTTTAAAAGCTTATAATTCAATTCTTTAATTTTGGATTAAAAATGGGTGAACGCTTTACCCTTTTAATATGTTAATCAAAATTTCCTTTGAATTTTAAGGAAACTTTATAGTTGAGCTTGAGAGCCATACGTTTTATATGTCGTAAGGCTATAATGTGAAATCATGAATTTGGGTATCTATTCCATGCGAATTATTTTTCGGAATCCATATTCCGTAATATTTTGATCAAACTAATATATGTTTTCAACCGGAAACATAAAACTAACTTTTGGCCGAAAAAATAGTCCTGTCAAAAGTTACTTTTAATGGATACTATTAACTTTAAATTTACAAAGAACTAAATCTCTAACTTTCTAATTTTAAAATTAATGATATCCGTTAAAAGCAACTTTCGTCCGAAATATTTGTTCGGCTGAAAACCTGTAAATTTTTAGAAATGGAATTCCGTTCATATAGATCGGATCATATCAAATACTTACAAATTTTCTTCACAAATGATACCATTAATTGCATAATTCAATCTACTTTCTATAGATGCGAATTTTGTTGAATTTGGTGTGATCCACTATTTTTATGTATTATATTTCTTAGAAGGTGTGTGGATTGATTCAAAATTTAATAGAATTCATTGAAATGAAAATTCAATAACTTCTTAAAGACGTGATAAAAAGTTTTGAAAAAATCATGGTGCCCAACATTGATGTGTTGTCTTCAAAAGGGTACTTGTCGCTTCTTTTTTTTAATTGGAAATTAAGGAAGATGTCGTGTCAAACTAAACATGTCAGTTTTATGTTAGTTTTTCAGATTGGTCCATTTCAAAAAATTCTAATAATTATTGCATGCGGCTGTTGGATACAAACTTATAGACAAACTTTAGTACAATCTGTCTAGATCATCATA
>LPNX010400666.1:99159-109887 GCA_001517045.1 Pseudotsuga menziesii
TCTCATAACCCCCCCCGAAAATAGACACCCAGATTCATGATTTCACCCTATAGAGTATTAAGTTTGTGGTTTAAATTTAAATGATATTTAGCAAATTGATTTTGTTCTTTGTGAGAGAGATTTGAGGAAATGATACAGTACTGGCATTGTAGTTTTGTAACCTTTTGTTAAATAATTTAATAGAAATATTAACTGTTTTGGTAGACGTAGCCCCAAAGTTGGAGTGAACCACGCATATCGATGCCCCTCTTATATTTGTACCTTTTGTGTCTCATTTCCGCTTCATCTAATAGTCATGATGAAATATGTAGTAAAAGAAATGTGCATGTGTGCTTTCATTTTACTTTGGATAATGTTATATTATGACATTACTTAACTTTTTATATCTATGTTGTATTATGCATTCTTTAAGGTTTAAGGAATAAAGATTATGGCCAACTATTAAGAGTTTTGATCTTCATTCCATTCATTCCAATAATGGTGATTGATTATGAAACACTTGCATTTATTTGTTATGTCCAAGTAGGTAGTTGTGTTGATTACACCTTTTAGGGTGAATGCCCAAGATTGTATGGTTAGTAGTGATAATGAATATTCTCCATATGGTTATTACTCTTAAAACGACTACATGACAAAGTGTATAAGGTCTTCATCATTTAGTAATAATGTTATATCATCAATGGAACTAATATTTATGGATGAATAACAAAGTTAAAAAAAAAATTATCCCTCAACTTTGGATAAAGAAAAGAGGAGTTTGGGTTCCTTACAAACTCTATAGCCAAACAGGTCGTTGGTCTATTCCAAAAACTCCATGGGCTAAAAGAGATGGGAGTTTCATTGTATTTAGTACAATACAAACCTTTATAACCTCCTTACATGTCAAAACTATAATGAGTTAGGAAAACTTTCTGGCAGGCTTTTTGAGCACATGAACAAAATTTTAAGGTAAACCAAGTATTATCTTTTTTATGGTTGGATAAACCAAAGTTGGTCTCACTAAAGGTCAATCATCATCATCATAATATAAAATACATAGTAATTATAAAAAACTTATAAAGAAAAAGGATAAATTGTTATATAAAACTCATAATATGAGAGATTTTTTTTTTCTGAAATATAAAATATATCCAGTTTATTTAAATAAACTTTCATAATTATTTAATTTTATTAATAAATAAAATCATATTTTTATATTTATAAACTTTGATGATTTTAAAAAATTATGAATTTTTTATTTAATTATTTTTAATGATAAAAATTGAAATATTATAAACTGATAAAAATAACTAAAGAAATAAATAATTTTCTTTTGGATAAAAAGAAACTGTGAGCTTGTTTACCGAGTGAATAAAAAACTATAAAGTTGTTCATAGTGTGAATAAAAAACCAACTACAAAGCTTTCATAGCCTGAAATAAATTGTTATTCACAACATTAACATTCAAAATATATCATATGGTCTTCTTTGTAAACCAAACTACATTTTTTTACTTGTAGCTATCAAATTTTTACCATAATTGGAAATAAAAATTAAAAATGTTTCATTTTTACAATGAAATCAAATTAATATTTTTAATATTTTAAAATTTTAAATTGCAAAAAATTTCAGTTTGGAAAAAACATTGAAATTTAAATTGCAGGGTGTTTCACATAAACCAACCTAGAAGTACAGTAAGAAAATCCCATTTGAATCAAGGGCACACTAATGGAATCTAACCAGCCTAGGAAGCCCTGTGGATAAAGACTGGAAGTTTTGAGAATCAAACCGAGGGATTATAGTAAATGCCCATGAGTCTGAACCAAAATCCAATGGCCAGTGTCAACCTGGCCTATCAAGTCTAAATTGTTATACAGAAAATCACCCAATTTGTGTACCTACTGAGACCTTTTTCAGGTAAACCCTATACAAGGATGCCCTGAAAATCTGTAAATGCCCAGCCATCTGCCGCTATTACCATTACCACAACTGTCATTGATGTCTTTATCACTTATCAAATCCTTGGAGAGTGTTTCTGGCATCGCTCCTGTCTTGGGCTGCTTCTTTGAAGCCTTCTTTCTGGGAATACATTTAGTTTTAGCCTTATCATCACCGCTGTGATCCCCATCCTTTGGAGACATCCCAGCCATCTCAGACTTGGAACTTCTGCAAACAAATACAAAGAAAAAGTTTAGCAGTTGCAGTATATACTCAGGAACATTATATGTTTGTACAAGTATTATATTTGTACCTCTCAGCATTATATGAAGCACATTTATTGAGAGTTGGGTCTGGTTCCTCTTCCACAGCCTTGGCAGCTTCAACCAAGCTGCCGCTGAAATACTCCTTTTCTTCCAGTAAGCGACGTGGGTTCTCAGACATGCATTCTAATTCTTCTTCTAGAGTCCGATTAACAACATTAGTTTGCAATAATATTCCACTTTTACTGCTAGAAATGGAATTTTGAGCTTCCGAGGTCTCTACAGCACGAGCAAATCGAGAAACCCTGTGGGGAGACATTTGAACGCCGTGATCTTTTACTGGGACAGCCCCACAAGAGATGAGTTGTATTAGATTGAATGGTGAAGTTTGATGGCTTTTCTGCTCCTGGAATCTTACTGATTTGTTGGGCCGTTTGCTTTGAGCTGCTGGTATTAATTCATGGAGGTCTGACGATCCATTGTGGGCTACTCCTTCCGAGGAAGCGCTTGAGGAAGATCGTGGAGACTGATCTCCTCCACTCAATTCAGTGGAGTTCCGATCAGCTTCTTTCTCTTCTTGTTTTTCCTTCTTTGGTTCTTGTTCTTGTTCTTCAGGGGTTGATACTCGTCTATCCATGGATTCACAGATGTGGATCTGATTTTGCTCTGGGATATTCCCACATGGTTTATGAGTTTTTCTACTAGGGCATGGGATCTCAGAGTTGCCGCTGCCAATGACTTCACCTCTGGTGGCTGGTTTGCAGTCCGGTGTTGTGTTATTTTGAGCAAACTGGACATGAGGAGGGAATTCATGACTGCGTGCTATGTCTTGTACATCTTCATCTGCTTCAATCCTTAAGCTACGTCTAGGAACTGCAGCTGGTTTGGCACTAACCAAGGCTGTGTACTCCTGAGAATAAACCATCATTGATCCTTCAGAGTTAGCATACCTACCCATAGGTGGCTTGCTGCTTGTGCTCTCTTGGTACCTTTCTGATACAAAGAAGAAATCGTATCAATCCCTCCATTATAGACTTACATAGAAGAAACCATATCAATCCATCCATCATAAACTTAAAGGAGAAAGGGACGAACTTTCATTCATTATAAACTTACAATGAAGAAATCATATCAATATGAATGTGAATAAAGTGTAAAAATGCCTTCATTTATTTTTTATATTCCTCTAACTTTTATATTTGTTTATCTAGAAGATAACGTAATCAAGTTTGTGCAAAGATTAGAATCATTTCAAACGGTTAATAAAAAATTTATTGAAAAAGGGTTTTGGTTGTTTTTTATCTTATATGCTCACACTTAACTCCTACACAAATGCTAACTATCTTACCTAATATCACTACATACCTACTACCTTATTATCACATGTTATCTAAACATGGTAATATCACTACATACCTACTACCTTATTATCACATGTTATCTAAACATGGTTGTCAATATATATCTGACAGCCCAACTACTGGTGCATTAATGGCAGTCAGATCTAAAAAAAACAACAAAATCCAATGCACCTGCAGCATGCATCATTCAATGCACTGACATTCAATACTACCTTGAGAGATGCATATTGACAACCATCCAAACATAATATCTAATACACATTTGTTTATATTAATATATTTTTATCAAAAAACTTATTTGAAATGTTTTTTATTTGATTTGAAGTTATTATCAAAAAAGAATAATTTGGAAAAACCAAGTTTATATCCTAAGAAAATAAGGATATTGCAAAAAGACATTTGAATTTAGTCCCATCACAACTTTTCCTAAAAAGTTTTTTAAGTATTAAATATACATTTAAATAAAATAAATATAATTTTAGTTGATTAAATATTAATAAAAATAATTAATTTTTGATTAACTATTTTAATAATTAAGAAAAATATATTTTAATAAAAATCAACTTTTTAAATTTATTAAAAATTAAATTATTATAACTTATTTTAAATTAAATATTTTTTTAAATATATTAGTTTTATAATAGAGTTCACTTGAAATTGATTATCATTAAAAAATTAATTTTATAATTCATCAATAAAACATTTTACAATGTATTTTGCTAAATACAATATGTTATATTAAAACATAATAAAACTAATGTTATTAGGTATAATAAAAAATGCATTTTTATATTAAAACATAATAAAACTTATTTTATTAGGTATAATAAAAAATGCATTTTGCTAAATACAATATGTTATATTAAAACATAATAAAACTTATTTTATTAGGTATAATAAATTAAAAACTAGTCAAAAATAATATATCAACCACCAAAATTATTAAAAACTCAAAAGTCTAGTTATAGGATTTTTTTAGAAATAAAAAATAATAAATAAAGATAAACCTAAAATATTTTTTCCCAAAACAGAAGATAAAGCTAAAATCTTTATTTATTTACAAAATGACCACTCGAATTAAAAAAATCCTCCAAAAACAACTACCTGAACAACCCTCGAATAGCTCTGAGCCCTTGAGAACATACTCAAGTCCACGAGCTGGACATACTACGTCGTTCTCGGATAAATCGTTCCAGACATAACCATTTTTATAGCTCCTGCAAGCATTCAGAAAGCATTTTGAGATGAGACGAGGCAAGTCACATGCCCCATAATTTGACAATTAATTATCTGCGTGTATTGCGAAATGGCATTTATAAAATAAAAAATAAGTACGAAGTTGAAATACTCTAACGATAGATCTACGAGCGCACCTTTTACATGACCACGAGAATAGCGATGGCATGCCTTTTCCTCTGAGAAGTGTCAAACGATCCTTTATATCTATCAGCAGATAATATATTATGTTACTCACAGAGTTTTGAGAGTTTTGATAATATGAATGGTTTATCCACTACAGATTTCAATAGAAAACCTTCAATCAATGCATTGCTGCACTACTAGTGAGTTTCATTGCACCCTATGAGATACTCACTGAATAGTTTATCAATCGTCCACTTTCAACTGTACAATGCACTTCACTTTCAATATCACAGTTCTATGTTCTATATTAGATTTGTAGGTGCTATTCAATCATATTTAGTATATTAAACCAAGAAAAACACTAGATAGGTTAAGGGCAATCTTCATTTCCTATTAAATTCCAGGCTGAAAACTTCTAAAAGCAAGTCAAGCAATTTTACTTTACCTCTCAAGTAGAGTTCCTCATTGTAAGGCAGCTCAACTTCCATGAAGTGAGGATGCTCAAGCTGGCCACCTCTGCTCAAATAATACACCACCTGCACTTTCCTCATCTGTTTGGGCTGCAAACAGTTCTTTACTTGGTCGGGGTTTATAGCTCTGCTCACTTTCTTCGTTTTACCATCCATACCAACTGTTATTGCTGCAACTCAATATACTTTGACCTAATTATATCTCACACTGCTCTTCTGCACTGCAGGGTGGAATTAGTGTTCCATCAAATTCTATCTATATAAAGCATCTTTATCTTGGGATCCCTACAGGGGCTACAACAACGGTCCTTAGACGACCTCAGTCCAGAAGATCACAAGGACGAGATACAGTACTATTTCCTATTCGTTTTCGGATCTGTACGATATGGGTCAAGAGAGCAAACCAGGGAGCTCATGCCATCTGTGCGCCGTGTTCGAATAAAACACTGAACTGAGCCGCTTACTAAGAAAACGGACCTGAAAATTGCAGAGGACGTCGATTTTTCTTCTAGACAACATGGTTACTGTGATGGAAATAGATGAAACCCCATGTGTAAATGTCCAAACCTCAGGGCACGGGGCAACAAAATTAAAAGCGGTTACCTAATTTTATTACCTCTTTACGTGCAGGCAAAGCACCGTACACCTGCCTTTTCCCCAATTGTCGCCGATTCGCCATTGTACAGTTTCCTGTAAAATACCCATTTATCTCTCCGGCCAACCCATAAAGCGATCTGTCAAACCCAGCAAGCAACTTGCAAGCAACAGTGCCTTAACGTAAATGCCGTCTTGCATTTACTGCCATCTGTCCCATCTACATATCAATGTTTTGTTTCTTTTGGTCTTCGCTTAAAGACTCACGTTGAAAGCGAGATCTCTGCCACGTTGCCATTGGTTTTTCACAAACGGATTCCTCTGTTCGTCTGCCTGAACTATTCGCCAACGTTTTAAAGTCCGTATTTCTGTATTAATATTTGCGGAGTGTTTACGGCATTCAAATGCATTTGGTATTTTGATAATCTGGACGTGCAAATGCATTTGGAATTTATCCTACTGGGTAATTTATTGCATTCCCTAATGACTAATTAATTGCGTTTTTATTCCTTAAAATTGGGTGAAAGATATATCTGTCATCTTATAACAACATATTGTTAAAAGAATCTGGTTGATTGATTGTGTGGTTGGAAAATTTAGTTGTTGTTGTAAATGGAGTAAGCTAGCTATGGAGCAATCCTCCCTCATCGGACTGAGGAGCAAAGTTAACGTTGACTTTGCTCCTCCTCTGTCCGATAGAGGGAGGATTGCTCCATAGCTAGCTCACTCCGTTGTAAATTTCAAAAAATAAAAATAATCTGACGTATAATTATAATAACTTTAATTAATATATGGAGTAATATAGATCTAATTTGAATCTGGATTTATTGAATAACTAGAAAGATCCAATTTTTTTATGTGTAGTTTTTTTTATCTTAATTTTTTAATTTTTAAGCATGAAATTTTGGTTTTTGGTACTTGATAACTCTGGATTTAAGATAGATCTATGTTGATTTTAATTTTTTTTACATAACAATATCTCCTACAATATCTCCTACATTTAAGAGAACCTAGCTCCTCTAAATACAACATACTGATTTGAGCTTACCTGGCTTCTCTAATTACAACATATTGATTTGAGAGCACCTGCTTCTCTAAGTACAATATACTGATTTAAGAACACCTAGCTTTTCTAGGTAATATAAACTTGTTTAACTTCTCTCCTTACACTAAACCTGTTTACCTTTTCTGGATACAATAAACCTGTTTACCTTATTAAAAGAGAAAAAACATACTCAATTGTTCAATTACTCCTGCTAATTATTTCAATTGTTACAATGACAATTTCCTTTTTTTTTCAACTCAGAATTTCTAATAAAATCGCAATGAACAGATTTCTACATTTTTAAGTACATAATTTCGCCAATTTGGGTCCAAAATAAACATCCGCAAAGAGCCGGAAAAGGAATTGATGCGCCCTTGTCAACGCCAGTTTTAAAATATGTACTCTGACGTATTTGCCGATTTTAATTGTGGCCGCCACCTCCCGGCCAGTTTTCTATAATGGTCATTTCCCTTCAGCTGCGGCCACGTCTCTTTATACGATTACCGATTTGACGTTGTCATAAATGTGAGTCCCTTTACGAAAGGAATTTGATATTGGACATTAAAGTGAAACATTAAATGCTAGCACGCACTTGAGGATGTACTGCTCCATGCACACTGGTGTCTCGAAGAAGAAGCGTCACCATCGGGGATCAAATTTGAAGATCTGGTCTTAATGTCGGTTAGAAAGACATATATATTTCGCACTTGTAAGATGAAAAGTTTCATTAAAAAAAGTCACATTTTATGACAATAAGAAATTAATTAGATACTTTATAACAAATGAAATTAGAAAGAAAGCTGTCTATGTCTCCTTAAAAATCTTTAATATAAATTTTAATATAATAGTTCATAAATATTCTAATGTAGCAATATATTTAGCACGGGAAAGATGAAAGAGGTTTGGAAAGTTAGGAATGCAAATATTGTTTATAAGCCTAAGGTGATTAATCTAAAGATTCTGTCTTCTTAGGCTAAAAATCTTTTATCATGAACTTATACACTGGTTCAAGTTATTAAATTGTGGAGTCTCCTTTATTGTGGAACAATATAGGGTGTAGATCATTTGCAGGTTTTAGGGGACTCTCAAGTGGTTATAAACTTGGTTAAGGGCAAGGTGAGTTTGAAGGCTTTGTAACTCTCTCACTGATTATGCTAAAAAAAAACGCTTTCTCTTGAATATATTTTGACCATATCTACAGAGAATTCAATCAAAAAGCCGATGATTTATCTAAGCTAGACTTGAGAGATATGGATGACATAATCCAATTAAATCAATCCTCATCTTAAGAATGACTCTTTAATTACATACTTTATAACAAATGAAATTAGAAACCTGTCTCCTTAAAAATATTTAATATAATAGTTCATAAATATTATAGTAATCATGCATAAAATAAAATTAACGTGATAATCTTTACAAACTTCATCCATTAATTATATAAATAAAGTTATGTCGACCCATTCTTATTAAAATATAAAAATGTATATCTTAATTTTAAGTACAACAAATATTTTTAAAATTTTATGTATTTTTTATTAATAATGTATATAAAAAAATTAATGTTTTATTAGAATATAAAAAATTTATTTTAATTTTAAGTAAAAAAAATATTTATATATATATTTTTATTAATAGTGTATATAGTAAATTTAATACATTATATTTTTTAATTTTAGTAAAATTGAGTCATGTTATAATATTAACCAATTATATTATAAATTTAGTGAAAATGAATTATCCTATAATATTAGGATTATTAATAAATGAATGATTATATATATCTATAAAGAGAGAGTGTGTGATGGCTTAGTTCTACTATTGACACGTGTGAGTTGTAGATAGAAGGACTTGAGGTCAATCCACTTATGAAGCACACTGAAAATATATTTCATTTTAATATTTTATATATTATGGAAAAAATAATATACTCTTAACTTTATAGTAAAGGTTGTTAAATAAAATTTTAGTAGTATTATTAATTCAAAATTCTTAATATAAAATTAATTATATTTAATTTGAAAAGTTATGATAATTAATTATCTTTGTTAGAGAAGTAACATATTATTTTTCTCTTGGGATGCGGGTGCATTTCGTGATCACTCTCCACCTAGTGGCTTGCTCTCGCCATTTGGCTCCGGCACGTGGCTTTAGTCACCCTCCAACCATGCAGACGAGACACAATTAAATGCCTCACGAGACCACCCCACCCTGGATGCAGGTGCATTCCCCGATCACTCTCCACATGGCGCCTCGCTCCCGTCATCTGGCTCCGACATGCAACTTCAGTCACCCTCCAGCAATAAAGACGTGACACCATTTAATGGCGCTCATTCGGAAGACATTGGTTTAACTGCTCTCAAACGCGAGGTTAATAAACTGCAACCTGATGCAACGGAGGCCGTCCCCTGGCATTAACGGTGGCAAATGTATGTTGAAAATCCCGCATGTGGCTTACCTATTGCTCGCTCCGTCGATGCATGAAATGGCGTTCAAGCCTGGCTCCTCCTTCATTCGCTCCCCCTCGACGCTCTCTGTGTGGCTTTGCATTGTTTTGTTCGGCCATTGTTTGACTCTGTGGATTGTTCGACTCTGTGTGTTTGGGAGCTTCTCTTACTTACCATGACCCGACCGAGAGGTACCTCCCGTCGTGGAGTTGGGCATGGAGCTGGAAGAGAAGCTAGGTCTCCAAGGAAAGGCAAGGCGATTAACATTTGCTATGACAGCGATGTCTCGACCCCTATTCGAGCGCTCATTGACGACTGGGAATCTGGTCAGGTGGCAGATTTTCTCGCTACATGTAATTACGGTAACCAAATCAATTTATACTGGTTGATTAAAAACATGCTCGGGTACTTGGTGGAAGAAGTGTTGGCGAATTGGACCTATGCAACTACCTCCATCATGGATATCAGGTCTCTTCCAGTGCATTTGGATGCAAATCTGGCAAGCCTCGATGCCAGCTTGGCCGGTGGCAAGTATTCTCTAGAATGGTGCTCCAATTTGCATAGGCACTCCGCTTCGATAGATCACACCATCATCCGGGCCGATTTGGATGGCATGGTAGTTGCTCACCCTGGGGAATCATCCTCTACACATCCAACTCCGTCAATTCCGAGGGAAATGTTAGGAAGGGTTGTAGGGAGCTTTGAGGCCTTGTTGGCCACCACCTCGGGACCAGTTTTGCATGAATTGGGCGCTTCCTCCAGCCTGCCTTCTCTGCTCACCACCTTTCATGTACCCACTACCATCGATTTATTGCACTTCAAGTGGGTCCGCACTTCCACTGGGGGCGTTTCTCTTTATAGCAAAACCGAGCATCTAACGCCTAAGCTCCCTCCACAGGGGTGGGATGCCGACTTCTTTGGTAGCTTCCCCATTGTTGAAGACAAACCCAGCCCCCGAAAGGAAGAAGCTCCTACTCCTGATGATCGTCCTTAGCTCCCTTGGATATCATCAAAGGTTTCTCCTTTTTTTTGTTAAAATGTGTGTTTTTTTCCTCGATCATGGTCTATGGTAAAAACTGTAAGTTCTTCAATGGCGTCTAGCTCCCCGGGACTGACCTGTTTCTATATGTTATTTATATGCCTAGCATTTTCGAGCGTCTCGGCTAGTGGTTCCGCCAACCTAGACCGCCAAGGCTAGAATTTTACCATGTAATACATTTTGTACTTTTAATATAATTATTTGCTGTAGCTATACAAAATATATATATA
>LPNX010400666.1:110826-133805 GCA_001517045.1 Pseudotsuga menziesii
TAACGTCCAGAGAGACCAAGTTTGGTCTATCGGACCTTAAGAAGAAAATTACTTGGTTTACTTTAAAATCTTGTTCTTGTGCTTAAAAACTAGGCAAGAAGCTTTCCAAGCTCACTATAGTTTTGGAAGGTTAGGAGGTTATAAAGGTTTGTATTGTAGCAAATACTATGAAACTCCGATCTAATGTGGGTGTAAGCAAGGCACTCTAAGAGAAAGTTATTTTCATCCTCAACGCTCATAGACGCACACATATGACAAACCCTTTCCACCCATGGAGTTTTAGGAATAGACCAAGGCAAGGCACTCTAAGAGAAAGTTATTTTCATCCTCAACGCTCATAGATGCACACATATGACAAACCCTTTCCACCCATGGAGTTTTAGGAATAGACCAACTCCCTATTTCGCTATGGAGTTAATGAGAGTTCGTTATAATCTTGGCTATATTAATTTTCTTTCGTGATCTAGTTACTATTGAGAGATACTTATGATCCTCCAAGTTAGGATTAATGACCTCCTTATGGTATCTTAATTTTCTCTTAACTGCTAAATTTTCCTCACACTAGAATTTCTCTTTAAACTTAGAAGTAATAATATTTTTGACATTGTCAATGTTCTGCAAAATGTCGTTTTCATTAATGCTCCAATGGTTTGACCAAGCCATGGTATCTTTACACCAACACCGCTTGAGGCGTAGTTTGTTTTGACTTGATTTTAAAGCAATTTTAGGAAGTCTCTCGTTTCCCACATTATTTATCTTATGCTTGTGCATGAGGTACCTAGTCATAGAAGTGCTCTCGATGGGGGAAAGACTCACTTCTATGAGGAGAATATGATAAGGCATATTGCTTTTAATTTTGAGGTTATAAGTTATAAACCGCTTTTGGATTTGTTCAATCTTCCTCCAAGATTCTCTAGAAACGTTGCACCCCCATACTTCACAACCATACAAGATAACATGGATGACAAGAGTTTCAAATATGAACTTCTTTTTATCCCACATGACCAGATTGGCTGATTTACAGTTATTTTCAAGACCAAAATATGATTTCCACCCACCATTAATCCTTTTCTCAATGCTATAGTTCCAATTGAGCTTGTGATGAATATCAATTCTGAGATACTTGTAAGAAGTCACTTCCTCTAGATTTCTATTATCATAAATAAAATTTGCATAGGTGTCTTTCTTAGATTTTATAATCATGATTTTTGTCTTGTTGGTGTTAACAATCATATCCATATCATCAGCATAAAGTAAGAGGATGATAACTATCTAGCTAAGATTGTACCGGCACAACCTGCTTCTTCTAAACACTTTTCTAGCTTATCAATGTAAATGCCAAAAAGGGTAGGGGAGAGGGGGCAACCTTGTTTAACTCCAACATTACAATTTATATACGTTGTCCATCCCTCATTATTCTTAAACTTGGCAATGACCTTTTCTTATAACCTTATCGCCACAACTCTCAACTCAAAAGGAACCTTAAGCTCCTCTAGCCTATTCCACAAGTTATTTCTAGGCAATGTATCAAAAGCTTTTCTAAAATCCATAAAGCAACAAAATATGTCAGACTTATTATTGCGACATTCCTTTGCAATGATCCTAAGTGTAAGGAGGTGGTCTGTGGTTGAATGATTCATTCTAAAACCTGCTTGGCTTTTAGCCCGCTTACCTTCCATTTCTAGCCATCCATTGATCTTATTTTCTAAGATATACCATATAACTTAGCTAAAAGAGGGCTAATCATAATAGTCTGATAATTAGAAGGGTCATTTTTATCGCCACTTTTGAAAATATGAATAATGAGGCTTTGAGTCCAATGTGTAGGAAACCCTTTCTTGACCGTTAGATTAAAGAGTTTGTGGATGTGCGGGATGAGGGCATGCCCTCCAATTTTTAAGATTTCTGCTTGGTAGCCTTCAATGTCTTTGAATTTTCCATTTGCTAAGCGCTTAACCCCAAAATCTATGTCCTTTAATGAAAAACTTCTTTCGTTGTAAAAAAGGTTTGAATATTATCATGAAATTCTTTTTTAAATACTAAAGTTATATTTATATTACAATAAATATAATTAAATATTTATTTTTTATTTGAATACAAATTATATGATTTAATCCAAAGGATAAATTATTATAATTTAGTTTGTAGATTTTAAAAATAAAAATAAAATTCAAATGTTAATAAAAATTAAAATATAATAATAAAATCGTGAAATAATAAAAATAAATTAAAATGTTAATAAAAATACAATCATTGATGTTAGTAATAATTCATATAATTAATTTTGATGTAAGTTAACTAAATATTATAACTAAATTAAAAATAATCCTTATAAATGATTATATTTCCATAATATACGCTTTAATTAATCAATATAAAGTAATTAAATATTTATTAACGATACTAATGAAAAACTAAAATCTATGTCCTTTAATGAAAAACTAAAATCTATGTCCTTTAATGAAAAACTTCTTTCGTTGTAAAAAAGGTTTGAATATTATCATAAAATTATTTTTTAAATATTAAAATTATATTTATATTACAATAAATATAATTAAATATTTGTTAATATTTATTTTATAAGTTGAATACAAATTATATTATTTAATTCAAAGAATAAATTATTATAATTTAGTTTGTAGATTTTAAAAATAAAAATAAAATTGAAATGTTAATAAAAATTAAAAAATAATAATAAAATCGTGAAATAATAAAAATAAATTAAAATGTTAATAAAAATACAATCATTGATGTTAGTAATAATTCATATAATTAATTTTGATGTAAGTTAACTAAATATTATAACTAAATTAAAAATAATCTTATAAATGATTATATTTCCATAATATACGCTTTAATTAATCAATATAAAGTAATTAAATATTTATTAATGATACTTGGGATTTTTGAAAGTTGTATTTTCAATGGTTTTCCAAAAGTAAAATAGCCAAATGACATATGTATGTTATGGATGAGAGAATAGTCATTGAGCTTTTGTTATCAAAGTTTTAAGTCAAAATTGTTATCAAAGTTTTAAAGCGAAATGTCATGGTTTTCAACTTACTATCACGTTTTTATTAAATCTTTGTATTTAAGTTGTCGTTGACATTAATTCATTATACCAAGTCGCAAATTATTATTGTTTATTTTTTAAATTATGATGATGATGATTAACGTTTATTGAGACCAATTTTGGTTTATCATATCTTAAGAAGGAAAATACATGGTTTACTTTAAAATCTTGTTTCTACGCTCAAAAAGCTTGCCAATAAAATTTTCAAGCTCACTATAGTTTTAACAAGTTGGGAGGTTATAAAGGTTTGTATTATAGCAAATACTATGAAACTCAGATCTAGTGTGAGTGTAAGCAAGGCACTCTAAGAAAAAGTGATTTTCGTCCTCAACACTCATAGACTCACACATATGACAATGCATTTCTGTCCATGGAGTTTTAGGAATAGACCAACGCCCTGTTTCGCTGTGGATTTCATGAGAGTTCGTTCTAATCTTGGCTATATTAATTTTCTTCCGTGAGCTAGTTACTATCGAGATATTCTTCCGATCCTCCAAGTTAGGATCAATGACCTCCTTATAGTATCTTAATTTTCTCTCAACCGCTAAATTTTCCTCACACCGGAATTTCTCTTTAAACTTAAAAGTAATAATATTTTTGACATTGTCAATGATCTGCAAAATGACGTTTTCATTAATGCCCCAATGGTTTAACCAGGCCATGGTATCTTTACACCAACGTTGCTTGAGGCGTAGTTTGTTTTGACTTGAGTTTAAAGCAATTTTAGGAAGTCTCTCATTTCTCATGTTATTTATCTTATGCTTGTACATCAAGTACCTAGTCATAACAATTATTTCGATGCGTGAAAGACCCACTACTATGAGGAGAATAGGATAAGGCATATTACTTTTAATTTTGAGATTATAAGTTATAAACTGCTTATGGATTTGTTCAATCTTCCTCCAAGATTCTCTAGAAATGATGTACTCCCATACTTCGCAACCATACAAGATAACATGGATGACAAGAGTTTCAAATATGAACTTCTTTTTCTCCCACATGACCAGATTGGCTGATTTACAGTTATTTTCAAGACCAAAATAAGCTTTCCAACCTCCATTAATTCTTTTCTCAATGCTATAGTTCCAATTGACTTTGTGATGAATATCAATTCCGAGATACTTGTAAGAAGTCACTTCCTCTAGATTTCTATTATCATAAATAAAATTTGCATAGGTGTCTTTCTTAGATTTTATAATCATGATTTTTGTCTTGTCAGTGTTAACAGTCATACCCATGTTAGAGCAAAAATCTTTAAGAATTATTAATTGCTTATCGATATCAAAATGACACCTTGCCATAAGAACAATATCATCAGCATAAAGTAGGAGGATGATAATTATCCCAGCTAAGATTGTACTAGCGCAACCTGCTTCTTCTAAACACTTTTCTAGCTTATCAATGTAAATGCCAAAAATGGTAGGGGGAGGGGGAAACCTTGTTTAACTCCAATATTACAATTTATATTTGTTGTCCACCCCCCATTATTCTTAAACTTGGCAATCACCTTTTCGTATAGCCTTATCGCCAAAGCTCTCAACTCAAAAACAACCTTAAGCTCCTCTAGCCTATTCCAGAAGTTATTTCTAGGCACTGTATCAAAATCTTTTCTAAAATCCACAAATCAACAAAATAGGTCAAACTTATTATTACGACATTCCTTTGCAATGATCCTAAGTGTAAGGAGGTGGCCCATGGTTGAATGATTCCTTCTAAAACTTGCTTGGCCTTTAGCCCTCTTACCTTCCATTTCTAGCCATCAATTGATCTTATTTTCTAAGATAATACCATATAACTTAGCTAAGAGAGGGCTAGTCATAATAGTCCGATAGTTAGAGGGGTCATGTTTATCGCCACTTTTGAAAATATGAATAATGAGGCTTTGAGTCTAAGGTGTGGGAAACCCTTGCTTGACCGCTACATTAAAGAGTTTGTGGATGTGTGGGATGAGGACAGGTGCTCCAATTTTTAATATTTCCGCTTGGTAGCCTTCAATGTCTTTGGCTTTTCCATTTGCTAAGCGTTTAACCCATAAATATATGTCTTTTAATGAGAAAACTTCTTTCATTGTAAGAAGGGTTTGAATGTTATCTCTGGTATCTGAGGGTTTATAAAGCGTTTCAAGATAGGAATTCCAATCTTTTAAAGCAATTTTATTGTCTTTTTTTTTGTGAGTTAGAATTTGCCTCCATAACTTCTTAGGAGCCACCTTGGAGAGGTGTAGGAGATTTTCCTACCTTTTACTTAGATAATGTCTTTTTTTTCTTTTAATTAAGGTTTTGTAGTGATTTATCTTGTCCATTTTTATCGAATATGTAGTAGATTGCTTAATTTCTTTTCTCGCATGTTTACACTCTTGATCATACCAAGGGTTGGTTTTGCTATTGCTCGTTTTAGTTGAGACTTGAATAGAGAACTTGTTAATGGATGACGAGAGGGTTGTAGCAAAATTATGGTAGAGATTTTTTATCTTCTCCATGTTAGATAAAGGAACCGATCCATTTTTTAGATTATGGAGAAAAATGTCATCTTTATTTTTATTGAAGATCAGGTGCTTTTGGCAATGATAGTTTTCCTCCTAGGGATCGGTATACATGGAAATATTGAGAGTTATAATTAAAGGTCTATGATCATAGTCAGGTGCATGGTCGTTGAAGATGTTGAAATCTATTAATTTGTTGTATATATGGATATCAGATATAACATAATCTACCACACTACTTCCAAGCCCATGGATACAAGTCATCTGAAGAGAGTTTGGCCATTTTGTGAGACCATTGCAAATGACAATATCTTGAGCACTACAGAATTTGACCAATTCGGACCCGAATAAATTTTTACCTAGATCTTCAGAACTCCTTTTGTACTTGTTAGCTAGCTCAAGGTCTTCATCTAACCAAAGAGGATTAGGGTTGGAATAGTTGCTTAAAAGAATAGCTTGGTTACTGGAAGTTCGAGCATTGAAGTCACCCATCAAAAGGATATTTCATTCCTTTCTTAAACAAGAAATATCATGTTCTAAATGGTCATAAGGACAATTTTTGTCTAAATTGGTTTTTTTATAGAAGTTGGAATTAATAGGGGCAAAATAACAAATGGCCATCTATGTATGTTGGCCTCCCAACAGATCCCTTTCTGTTTGCCTGAGAAAGGGAGCCCATAAGAGAATTTTTTTGAAATCTGTAGCTGTTAGCTACCGAAAGTCTTTTTACTGAGTATTTTCGGTTTTGATTTGTAAATAATTCACTTTTGCATTTTATCCTGCAAAATAAAAACATGAAATTTATAAAGTTCTTATTATATTTGTATATATTGAAGTTTGTTTTCTTTATGTTTGTAAATAAAAATAATAGTTTTTATTTTTATAGAAAGGTGTGCTTGACATTAATACTATTCTATTACCAATAAATTATTTATATTTTAAAAGTTCTCTTAATTGGAAAATATGATTAGAGTGGAAAGAACTTCATGTGATAGAGATATTTTATTGGTAAATCAAAAAGTGTTAAGTAACAAAATTATTGTATTTTGTTTTTTTAGATGGTATAGCTTTTAAGCAAATCAGCCAAAAATTACAAAACAAAATCAATATGTGGTGAAAGCCATCGGGTTTTGAACTCAAGAATCTAAAACACCAATCTCATTTCTTACCAACGTGTCATTATTTGTTGCACATGGCTTGAGTGTCAAAACATTTGTTTCAAATATTCATATTATTTGCCAAAAAGTTATGATGGATTAAATAGTCAAAATAGCCAAGCATTGTTTACATATATTTTGTATTTTTGACTTACCATGAAACTTAATGCAAATAAAACAGTTATCGGAAAGAATATTACGTTGATTGGTTGAATATTATTTCATTTTAAACTGTAATATTTGGTTTTGACAGGACAACCTTTGATATAAGAAGACGTAAGGTTTGAAAGAAATCATGAGATCTTATGCTACGAGTTCGATGGGAAAGAGTTTAAGATCGCTTAAAAAAAGAAGAAGCCTAAGATTGTTGCCACCGGTTCTTAAAATTAAAAGCAACAAAATATATCCATGCCAACTCAATCGTTGCCAATTGTCATCAAAGCTGTCAACGCAAAATCTGCCACAAATTGACGCAGTTGTCATTGCACTGTTTGAAGAGCTATCTCTTCAACTAATTCAATGCTGAGTTACCACTATTATTGCCACCAATCACTCGATCATCATCAGAACTACGTACATTTGGTGTCAACACAAGATCATTGAACACAGAGATCAAGCTAGCTATCGGAAGAGAGATTATTGGAGAAGGATGCGCAGAAGAAAACCCTATCCAAATAAAACGAATTTCTGTTTTAACTGGTTACAGAAAACGCGTAGCTAAACAGACAGGGTTGTCTCCGAAGAATTGTGAAGGAACCAGTTGAAGTCAGTCTCAATTGTGGATATATCGTCTTCCAGGTGTCACCAATCTACTAGTTTCTCTATCATTTTTGGTTTAGCACTATAGTTCGAATCTTTTCGATTTCAGGATATCGTAATGTGTAAAGAAAATGACAATTCCATTTGTCATTTTTCTTTTATTAGCTGAAGTCGGTTAAGATTGCAATAGTGTACATCCTTTTTTTCCTGGTAAATTAGAAATATCTCTATACGAGATCGAATGTATTTAAGGGGACATGGTTCACAGTATTGGGGGTTGATGGTTGGTGAAAGGAACTGGGCAGGATCAGGCCACTTTGACATTTTTCTGTAGCTAAGAAAATTTCTTGTTAGTAGTTACAACATCCTTTGACTGAAGATATTTATAAGTATATTTGCAGTATTTTTACTATGGAGATGTACTTGTAGTATCGTATGATCTTGTGATTTCTTTTTGCAGTCTTTATGTTTTGTTACTTTTCTTTGAAGAAATGTGCAAACGCATCATGTTAAAATTGTCGATCTATGCTGGATCAACTTGCAAATTCATGTCATATATTAAATTTTGATGTTATCATTTAAATATTATGTGATATACCATTTCTGTGTGTTGTCTTGTTCTTTCTCAGAATTTCTTCTGAAGTTTTCAAGATTTTCTGCACAGTATCATTAATCGCAAGTTGATTCCGGGATTAATATTATCGTGCTCCTGATCAGGATAGGATATCTAGGATATATGTGTGGTAGTTTTTTTTATTTAATTTATAGAAACTAGATTGAATCAGATTTTTATGTTTGCACTCCGTCAAATTACCTTTCAATCTTATCATGAATGTACATGTGTCTATATTGTAATTTATATGATTAGTTGAGTTTGTTAACATTTTCTTGGCCATTTATGCTTGTACACATAGGTTGATTGGTTTAACTAGATGAATTTTTTAGTTATTAGTTGTGTATCATATGAATTAAATTGCTAATCATTTTTAATATCCTCCTTTGTATATTCATTAGTGTAGTATATATTTAATTAATAAACATTTTCTTTCCTTTGAGTCTCCTCCTGTAATTGGGAGTGATTGAAGAGAAGGCAACGGGGCCTTAATCCCGTCAGAGACAACTATCTAATGACTAAGAGTAGCCTTTGAAAGCTTTTGGATCGGGTTGTCTCTTTGTTGACTATTGTGCCGATCTGGCCCGTCAACAACGTATTTTCATCATTAATGTCTGTGATTTCTATCCAAATAAATTGGTTGTAAGGGTCCTTCTTATAAATCCTAACATGTGGGGATATGTTCTTCCTAATTTAATAAGCTATATAATCATATCTTATTAATGTTGTTATTAATAGACAATACACTTGGCAGTTTTATATATTTTGTATTTTATTTTATTTTTAAATAATTTTTTATATTTGATAAATTTGTTTCAAACAAGACAAAAATTGTATAATCATAAAAATAAGCCAATCACAAAACAGAAAATTGTATTTTAAATAATTCAAAATATATTTTTTAATTTTTAGAATATTGAAATTAATATATTAATTTTTTTTTCGAAGAAAAAAAGCTTGAATTTTATTTATCAATAAAAAGTAGGTTACATAATGAATATGTCCTACATACTATTGTCATGATAAGTTCCTGCATCATCATTTACAATATTCCAAAAAGAAACATAGAGGGCTAAAAACTTTCCTATTTTGGCCAAATCACATAAAAATTGTAGTTTCAAGTGATCTGTTTGAGTTTTACCACATAGCTTAGTCCAAGAGCTGTATTCCCTGTCTTTTAGAAGACCAAACTGTAGCATAAAAAAAACTACCTGTATTTTCATTGTCGAAATCCTGTCATAATATTTGGATATAGTGATAAAAAAGCTCCATGAGTCAAAAAAAGTGGTTGGGTTGTTTATGCATCGTTTACCAAAGGTTGAATGTTGATAAACGACATGTGATAGAACTCGAATACTTATGCATCTCTTGTTTCCAAAAACTTCCAAGTGCCATGCTCCATTGTCAGTCCATTTTTGGATAGGCGATCTGCATCAGCGTTCATTTCCCTATAAACATGGCGGCAGGTAATGTAGTCAAAATTTGTCATGAGTCTGATAACTTCTTCAAAGAGTGCAATGAGAGAAATGTTTCTGCATCTTTGGACTTTGTTCACCCAATAATCACTAGTGAATCCCCTAAGGTCTGGATCCTTCTATTGTCTTTTTCCAAGGCGAAGCAAAGGAGAAGTTTTAGAGCCATAAGCTCGACAAAGATATTAGTTCCAGCCGCTAGGCCCATTTGAATCTGAAAGTGATGGTTTTGGTTAAGAAAGAAAAAGGCATCACCCCCACATATGTTATCTTGTGAGGCCCTGTAAAAAAACGCCCACGACATAGACTTGTCAATCAGTTCTTCTGAAAAGATCCTTGGTGCATTGAAATTAATACATTAATTTACATAACTTAGGAATAATTTAAAATAAGAATGCAAATTAATAGAAGTCAGAGCAATTTGACTTCCTATCGATTGCTATAAAAATGTGTTAAATAGAATATTATATTTTCAATCAAATTTATGTTATTAAATAAATCAATAAATTCATAATTATCATATCTACAAGTAAAATTGTTTCAATACAATTTTTTTAAATTGTATTAATTCTTTTGAGAATGAAATACTACATTCTATCTCCCAAACAAATATTGAGTTTTAAAATAACCAACTGAAAAAATACTAAAAAGAAAATTGGAGGAGAGATACACCTCTACCTTGAATCCTTGCTTAGAAATCATTAGTGTCCAACTTAAGAATCTCTACTTGTAAATAGTTTATGTCCAGCTTAGGAATCTAGCATAATTGAGTTCAATCCCGTTTTCCTTTCTTTTCTTCTTAATTAAGCAATACTAGTTCAAAAACGCATTCTTTTCAACACTTTGTGTGGTGGAAACCCTATCTCAGAACCCATGGAACCATGCATCCATTTATCCGAGATTCTTACTTGAAATTAAATGGGAGCCACACAACGCCTAATCTACATTCTCAACTCTTCCCACACATTCCTTTTGAGGAAAATATTCATATTTAGTATTCTTTGGTGGGATGATTTAGTTCTACAAAATTGTATTAATAGAAGTCTCAAGCAAGACGTTTTATTAGCATTAGTGGGAAGAATGGGTTATTCCCTATGAGAAACGTTAACTATGAAAAGGCCACGAGTAATTGAACAACAACCAGTTCGTTAAATGAATGCATGTATCATAAGTCATGAAAATCTATCATGGTTGGTAATGTGGTGGTTGATAAAGGAAATTATGACGCAACTCGACCATTATTTTCTTGTAATGGCAGATGGGACAGAGATTAATCTTAACGACTGAGCATAACACTGAGTCGCCTTGACAGGACATAACGCCTCAAGGAATTGCCTAAAAGTTATACTACACCCTTTGTCAACACATCACATATTCAGAAATGAATAGAGAGAAAATAACTAGTTCAATGGTATGATCAATAGAAAGTAAATTAAGTAGATAAGAAGAGTTTTATTCAGACTTTAAAAAAAAACATGAGCCAAATGAATGACTTTTGAACCCAAAGCTCCCAGGCTTGATCCTCTTCATGGGCATGCCAATTATACAAAGAATAGGCAGTGGATGTAGGTACAATTGTTTAACCGATTGAGATTCGTGACTACAAATAAAATTGTTCCAGGCTCAAAATTGTCATGAAGATCATGAATTAAGCAATTTGATGTGAACAAAAGGAAACCTGGTTGTATCATGTATCACTATGATATGTTCAATAATGAAGACTTATAAATTCGGATATGACATTGAGTAAAATAAATTAAGCTCCGTGGGCCACTAACTTATTAAGTCTGTCCTTTTGTTATTAAAGAAATCCAGACAAAAGAATTTATCAAAACTTGTTGAGATTAGATATGGGAATCCTGGAAGATAAGTTCGTAACAATACATTTAATAGTTTTTTGAATTTTTGAAAGCCCAGACTTGGCAACAAATATGGCCAAGGGCCATCATCCATCCCACCAGCATTGTTGCAGTACATTTCATGACACATATAATGCCAGCAGCACATCTAAAATTGTACATAGAATAAAAAATATTTAATAGGCATTTTGAAACTTAACACTTTTTAAGTAATTTTAATATAATTATTACACTTTCTCATAAAATATCAAAATAAAAAATTAACATTTTTTTATAACACTTCTAGGATGTGCTAAGAACCCTTTGAAGGGTTGTGACATGTTCAATTTTGAACCTTGAGAGGGAGTGGCACGAATATTCACAAACTCATGTTTTCAATGGTTTCTAATTTAAGGCAAAGGTCCAAGATATCCCAACTTAATTTAGGGTTTTCAAGAAACGTTGATGCTTGGCCACAATATATGGGTGTGTTGGATAAGGTGAATGGAAAGTTTTCAACAAGTAAAATAATATAAATTCTTGTACTGTATTCATCATCGCAGGTGTTTTGGTTTTTATTGGGTGTACTACAATTTAATCATGAAATTAATAATTCGATATGAAACTCTGAAGAAATTTATTTCAAAACTTGGATTGTATTAATTAATTAAAGGTATATACTCTAAGTAATGATATTTTTTATTTTTTTATTATTTATTTTATTTGATAAATGGTTATAAAACTCAATAAAATTAATCTTATTATAACTAATATTTATAAAATAATAAATATCAAATAGGCCCTATAGATCGGGTCACCCATAAGTTGGTCTGTAAATAGTGAGACCTTTCCACTCGTCCCTACTTCAAATTGCCTCTCCAGCCTTTCCACGTACTCTACATCCCTCAACCCATCGAATTCTCTTATATTCATGCCGTAACTTTTATCTCTGTTGCAATCCTAGTTGAGTTGCATTTCTTTATGTTTGTCTCTCTATGATAAATGATCTATCTAAGGATGTGTCGTCGATTCATCATTGTATTGCCTCACCCATGAGCGCAACACCTTAAAAACTCTCACACTTATAATTATAATGAGCAGAAGAGTAGCGGATATCGTTGCGCAATCTTGGAGTGGTTGTCTGTGTGGTGTGTTGTGTTTATCATTCATCTACTTTTGTTTCAATATTCTAATTAATTATTAATTACAATTATACAAGTAAGTATGTTAATGGTAGTAATAATACTTATTCCTTTCTAATTAGCCAATAGTTAATTAGGATTAGCGGGTATGCATGCTTCAATAACCATGGATGACAGTGATGGGTTATGTTCATCCTTAAACTTTATAGAGTAGCATCATCCGACCGTGCTAACTCAACAATCTCATTTTTTAATCTATTGGGGCTTAGGATTTTGCCCAATGTTTATTTTCATTTGAGACACTTAGCAATACCACGTGGTTAACAACATGGTCAAGTGGAAACATCTAGTTTCAACCTCAACTTGATCATAATAAGGAAAGGGGAATAATTTCTATGATTGACATGACAGTACCCTCAAACCACATTTCTTCACTGAGAGGAACTTCACAAATTCTAAGCGAACAATCAGAGAAAATGCAATAATCCAAGTGACATCTTTCAAATTTCTATTCCACTTCGCTAAACTATATTATAGAAGAATAATTCAATGTTAAGAAATATTTTTAGTTATTAAATTTATTTTTATAAATTTGTGTAGAGTTTGATGATATTTCTTTATATCACAAAAATTCCATAACACCAATTCACAACCAATTCACAATTTAGTTATGATCATTCCATGTTTAGTTAGACTATAGTTTAAAAATTAAATTATTATTATAAATATAATATCAACAACAAAAATTTAAAACATTAACACGATATAAAGTCAATTTGATTTCAATTCAATCCAATATAGCATGGTATAAATATCCCAAAAAAGCATGGTGTAAATATCACCCAAAAAGTGAGATTTATTTCATCGCAACAAATTATAGCTTTATTTAGCTAAAGAACTGTACGTTATACTTTTCCTGTAAATGATTTAGATAACATTTCATATTTGGTGATGTTTAAATTAAAATGGAAAATGGAACGAATAAACAATAGCCACAAGGTAGCAATGTCCCCGTAGTTGCTAATGGCTCTTGCTATAAGATGAAAGCTGTAGAAATATGACACTTTTGTGATGCCAGGCCCCTCTTGTAACAATATTTAGTTGGACTGTCACATGATTTAGTCAGTTCTAACTTTAGCAGAACTGCAAAATTTACCAACTCGACCAAATCCCAGGTAGCACTCTTTCAAAGAGTGGACTTCAATTCCGCGTTGAACTCTATTTCATAAAAATTTTGCTCCCGTCTCCAACAATTAACACCCTTGCTAGTTACTCAACGAAATAGCTGAAGGACCGTCAGATCTAGTTCGACGGTGGACTCCAATTATTATAAGGAGAATTACATCAAATTCCGTGCATACGAAAAGTTTCTTCGACTGCGCTGGTTCACCCAGTGAAATAGCTCCCAGCCGTTGATCTGCTTCCACGATCAACCTCGTCCGTTGATCTTGATCTTTTTTATGGCGATTTGTTTCAAATTTCGCATCCCAATACCCCTTTAAATTTCACGTTCCTTTTCTTAGCAGAGTTCTCTTTAGCCGTAGATCTTTTCTTCCACTAGATCTCGACCACATGATCTGTCGTTATCGAAATAATTAATTTCACTCTATCTTAGGCATATATTTTGATTGCGGAATCAAACTTCAATCGTATATTTTATCCTACCACGATCTCAACCATCCAGCAGGCAGCATAGACTTAAACCTTGGTTTATCGTCTGCATTCCACCTTCCGCCTTCGAAAATTGGAAAACCAATAGCCTTTTTTTGTTCTTCCGATTTATGCCTTCCGACTTTCGAAATTCGGGAATCGGAAATCCAACTTCTTTCTTAGACTTTTTTCTATTCTACCGATTTTCGCCTTTCCACTTCTCGACTTCGGGAATTGGAAATCCAACTTCTATGTTATCTCATTCACAACGAAATCTATCCTCAGCTGTAGATCTGTCTGAGCTACGAATCTTTAATTCGATCAATTACAGCTGAATTGATCAGTGGAACAACCAATTCTGTTCCTACAACAACACTCTATCGACTATGCAGATTGATCAAAGAGTTGAGCAATCGATGTCTATCTTCTTTCCCTCTCAGAATCCCTGAATTCACACACATGCTTACCACTCATTAACAGATATTTAATCAGGCATTCATACATATGCTTATGAAATCACACATTCAGACATAGTTACATTTGCACACAAAGATTATGCTGAAATAGGTTTTTTCATTCACACACTGAAACTATACATTCATAATTGTCTCATAACCCATTTCTGATGTCCTTAGGCCTGATACATCTTTAATTGGCCTTGCTTGAGCCATATTTACTCTGTTCTGGCTACTTCTCCTACTCATGTCTATCTCTGTCTATCTCTGTATCTTACCTATGCCTCGTAGGATTACATATATATACATTTGGATTCATAAACCAATTTTGGTTCAGATCCTCATAATCTTCTAACTAATCCTAACTACAGCAAACCCTTAAGCCTATCCTATGATTCACTACCACTAATTGAGGACTTTGTTACATGATTCATCAATTGGGCTAGTGACTCACTCATCCTCCTAGTGAGTCACCTAAATGACTCACCATCTATCTAGAATCAAATAAAATATAGGTTTATTTACAATGTGATGGTTCAAAGACCATCAATTCAGAATTGAAGACCCCTCCCAGGTCTGATCAAACATTGATCTTGAAAATTGAATGGAGAGTAGGATGCTCTTGCATAAGACTCCCCAGGAAGAAAGAAATATGACCTCCTAGTCATAACCTTCCATCTTCAGTACGTCTGGATTCCAAACTCTGTTCTGTAGCTGATCATCCATCTTATCATGTAGGTTTGTCTTTGCCATCTTCAGTTCTCCTGGTTTCCAAATTTTTTGTTGCAATGCTCTACTAGCTTTGGTTCTACAATATTCTTCTGTTATATGTCTGCTGCCATTGTTTTGTCTATTTGTTGCTGATGTAAATATTCATTCTTTCTTCATGCCTTCTCTGAGACATCTTCGTCATAAGTAACCTTAGTTCTTCAATCTCCATGTCCAATCTATCCTTTGGTTGGTACACCTGCATCTTCTTCTCTTGAAATTTTTTACTCCCATTGACCCTCTTATCAGCATATTATTTTGCTGATTTGAACTCTCCCAAGAGTTCACGAGACTTTAAGCTAGTCCCTCTCCTGCACCATCTTTTTCTAAGATGATTTTATGTTCTCCTTCATAATAGTGAACATATTATTCTGTCAATGGTCCAATTTTGATCTTTCCTTTCTTCCTAAAAGCATCCATCCTATGCTTCACAACCTGCATAGGCACATCATCTAAGTGTGCTTCAATACCTACAAACATACACCAATAATCAGTTTCAAAAACATGAGACTCTAAAGTCCCTACTAATATTTCCTCTGGTATCCCCCTGTTGTGTTGGTATGAACACAACATCATATCCCTTTCACCATCTCCTAATTATTCAGACTTCATGATAGTCCAAGGTGACTCTTCAACTCTCTCCTTCATCAGAATACAATCTTGATTCTGCCTTGTAGAAATGTCTTTGCACATTTCTTTTTGTTCATTTATCTTCATATCATCTTCAACTGAATGTGTTCCTCCATTAAGCAACTCATCAATGAGTTCCTTTTGTTGTAATACTTCAAACCTTTCCTCATTTGAGAGACTTTCTTCATTATATATGACTTCATCAAATTTTAAGACAATTTCAGAAGACTTCCCATCATCTGCAACAAAACCTGCAATCATAAACAAATTAGCAGTCTCAAAAACATAAGACCTTTTGGTCTCATTCGGCCTCACAGTCATATCCTCCATAATTTGATCTGTACTCTTTAAAGAATTCATGAGACTCTCAATTGGTCTCTCTTTTTCTGCTTCATCATCCTCTCCAAGCAAAGGACCATGTTCAGGTTCACAATATGAAAACTCCATCTCAGATTCAACTTTTCTGAGTTCTTTCTTCAATCCAACAAACATATTTTGATGTAGCTTCACCTGTAGTGAATGCCATCTTACCTCCCTTTTCATGACCCAACCATACCTTTGGTTTTCTTCTTCAGCAACTGCTTGCATATGCTTCTCAAAGCACAAAATGTCTCTTGCTAACTCTAGCGATTCTTTGTTACATTCTTCTTGTCTCTCTTTCTTATTTCTTCTGTTGTGGCTTCTCTCTGAACCCTTGCAATGACCTTCAGTAGTCATTGTTCCTGTCTCCTTCTCCTCTTTTGTGAACTTCATCTTGTTCACTTGTGGACTGTAACTAAGCCTCCACCTCCAACAAGTCTCCATACTTGTCTTCTATACCTCAACAAGCTATCTCTCATTGAGCTTGTCCTTTTGGTATCTCTGGTCCTCTCACTAGAACCTTTTGAGAATTTCCTTTGCTCTTCTTGGCTTATGTAGGTCCACTCCTCCTTTGAGAACATGCACTAGTCCTCTCTTGTCCAACCTCTGTTGGATTTCTCAGGTTCTGCCACTGCTTCCTCTTTCCGCTAAGAGTTCACAAAATCTTTATCAAGAATACATTTATCCGTGATACATCTCCTCTAGCTGCCATTGCTATATATCAATTTCCCCTTCTCAAGAACTTCTATGTTCTTTGCTGCTAATAAATTCATATAACCAGAGTCAGAATACAAACATCAATCAATCCATACCTTCAGACTTTGCACTTGGATAGTTGGCTGAAAATATCTCCATCACTATCTTCAAATGATCTTCTTCTTCAGGAACAAACTTGTTCTCTCACAGTTATTCAAGATACCTGTTATCTTCAAAGATCCTCTTCCTAATATTTTCCATCTGTTCATTTTCACTTTTCTTTCTTGTCTCTAGTTTATATATGCTATGATCCCTTGCACAAGACTAATCATAACATACTCACAATTATCATTCTTCAAATTTAATAACAATTTCAAGAAATTCTTTACCTTTGCTTTCTTCAATTGATCAAGATTAGTTTGACAATACTCTTTTCATGCATCATAACTCCATGCTTATACCTATAAAATCATATCCTTCCAAAGGATTTCTTATGTATTCTCATGTGGCTAACCATCAAATTAAACCACACAACCTCTGTCTCCAATCAATTCCGAATACCGTCTCATCTGACTAACCCTCTCATCTGACTAACCCTCTCAACACAATTGTTAGTCTTCAACTTTAAAATGAATGGAAATTAGAAATTGATTCACCTCTTGGCTATGATAATCCTCACGTGGAATGCTTGTTCTGCTCTGATACCAAACTGATGCCATGACCCTCTTGTAATATTCTTTAGTTGGACTGTCACATGATTTTGTCAGTTCTAACTTTAGCGGAACTGCTAAATTTACCAACCCGACCAAATCCCGGGTAGCGCTCTTTCAAAGAGCGGACTTCAATTTTGCTCTGAACTCTATTTCATAAAAAAAATTCTCCCGTCTCTCGCAATTAAAGCCCCTACTAGTTACTGAACGAAATAGCTGAAGGACCCTCAGATCTAGATCGACGGTGGACTCTAATTATTATAAGGCGAATTACATCAAATTTTGCTCATACGAAAAGTTTCTTCGACCGCGCTAGTTCACCCAGCGAAATAGCTCCCAACCATTGATCTGCTTCCACGATCAACCTCGTCCATTGATCTTGATCTTCTTTATGGCGATTTGTTTCAAATTTCGCATCCCAATGCCCCTTTAACTTCCACACTCCTTTTATTAGTAGAGTTCTCTTCAACCGTAGATCTTTTCTTCCACTAGATCTCGACCACACGATCCCTTGTTATTGAAATGATTAATTTCACTCTATCTCGGGCGCAGCTTTTGATTATGGAATCAAACTTCAACAATATATTTGCTCCTACCACGATCTCAACCATCCAAACTGCACATAATTAAATCTTGGTTTATCGTTCGCATTCCACCTTCCACCTTCGGAAATCGAAAAACCAATAGTCTTTTTTTGCCCTTCCGATTTTCGTCTTCCAACTTCCGGACTTCGAAAATCAGAAATCCAACTTCTGCCTTATCCTTTTTTCTATTCTTTCAATTTCCACCTTCCGACTTCCAAACTTCGGGAATCGGAAATCCAACTTCTTTGTTATCTCGTTCGCAACAAAATCTCTCCTCAGCCGTAGATCTGTTTGAGCTACAGATATTTAATTCGATCAATTACAACTGAATTGATCAATGTAACGATCAATTCTGTTCCTACAACAACACTCTCTCGGCTATGCAGATTGATCAGAGAGTCGATAAATTGATCTCTATCTTATTTCCCTCTCAGAATCCCTGAATTCACACACATGCTTAACACCCAATAACATAGATTTAATCAAACATTCATACATATGCTTATGAAATCACACATTCAAACAGAATTACATTTACACACAGAGATTATGATGAAATAGTATTTTTCATTCACATACTGAAACTAGACATTCATAATTTTATCAGAACCTATGTTTTGATCTCCTTAGGCCTGATACATATTTAATTGGCCTTGCTTGAGCCTGATTTACTCTATTCTGGCTACTTCTCCTACTCTTGTCTATCTCTCTCTACCTCTGTATCTTACCTATGCCTCGTAGGATTACATATATATACAATTGGATTCATGAACCAATTATGGTTCAGATCCTCATACTATGCTAACTAATCCTAATTACAACAAACCCTTAAGCCTATCATATGATTCACTACCACTAATTGAGGACTTTGTTACATGATTCATTAATTGACCCAATGACTCACTCATCCTCTTAGTGACTCACCTAAATGACTCACCATCTATATAGAATGAAATAAAACATAGGTTTATTTACAATGTGATGGTTCAAAGACCATCAATTCAGAATTGAAGACTCCTCCCAGGTTTGATCAAACATTGAGCTTGAAAATTGAATGGAGAGAAGGATGCTCCTGCATCATTTTCCCACAAAAGTGTAATAGAAAACATAATTCTTTTTCCACCAAACTTACTTATCCATCGAATCAATTTCATTACTTAGCCATTGAATTGTGTTTTGTCAAAACAAGGGTAGTTGGAAAAGATGCAAAATGTGTGGTAGCCATCGAATCAATTTCTCATGTTTTGTTGGAACAAAGGTAATTGGAAAAGATGCAAAACATGTGCTAAGCATCCTTCTTCATGATCAAAGACCCAAAGACCCAATTTGACACATCTTAAATATGGATACTTCCATGTAGACTTGGAGAAGGGTGTAGCATACGTGTAAACCCACAAATGACTTCATTGAAATAGGTAGAAAAAATAACCTTTACCGTGACCACTCAACCAAATTCATAAAATAAACGCAACAAATTAAAACATGCAAATGCAATATAACTTTATAAGCCATGATTTGGCGTAAGGCCAAGCCCAAGGCTTATGCAATAGTTGAACAACCGGGTACACATAAAAAAAAATTACACCACAACTTACACACCTGACTTATTAAAATGGAGAAACATTAAATTAAATTAGTGTTCCTTTCATATAACCAGTTCTCCTACCTTTGAATAAAGAATAGTTTATAAACATGTCTTATATTTTTCATAAAAACTATACAGAGTGTATGATCAAAACTTTAACCTATCATAAAATTTTCATTTGATAGAAATTGTGAAAGTGAAATTCCAGGTAGCCCCAACGGCTAGCTAAGTTGGTTGGGCCTTATGTAACACACCAAAAGAACCTAAATATTTATTGTTTAAAAGACCTTAAGTTATTATTTTGATATTTTGACCAAGTGAGGTCAAAATAAATGTAAAAGAATAAATAATTAATAATTAATTAAAACCTGAAAGAATCAAAACTAAAGTAGTTGTTACAGAGTGCTTGTTAACCCACAAGGAGGAATGACACATGTAAAAAGAAAATCCCAAGTGGCAAGACTGCTCAATGGAAGCTCAAATGATGCAAGAGGCATCCTCCCTAAAAATAAGGCCGAGACTCATTGTGGAGTAATAGTGGAGCAGGTGGCTTATAAATGACCAAGTCCTAGGCAATGAGCAGGAGACTTGTGATGGAGGGGAATGTAAACTAGCTTATGCAAAGAGAGTATTGTGACCAGTCTTTGTCCTTGCGGTTCAACAAACATCCTTGGGGTTTTCAGAGCAAGTAACTTGGTTGTTCTAGAAGTTGGTTGGGAGGAACAATGACCTTTAATTTTGATTTTCCATCAGTTGGTACCAGGTTCTGTAATACCCCGGTTTTGATCCTGTTTGCATTAAAAGGTATATCATGTAATAATGTAATTAATCATGGTGTGGAGTTAAAGGCAAAGGCTCCACCATGAATTAGCGTTTTTTGTTTTGGCGATTGGAAGTGATGTCGATAGTATTTTGTGCTATCCATGCACGTTAAAATGTTGGACATCATGTGTGTATGCAAAATTACTCAAAAACCTACAACCAGCTATGTCAGTGCAACGAGAATGAAAAGGGCATGACTTTCCTAAAGATGAGGAGGGGGAATTATTAAACTTTGAACCTATGGGGATAAGCCATGTGTCAGCTGTTGCAACCATTTGGTTGTCACCCACCCTTTTGACTTACTCACCTTTCCTTGTCTCATCAGCCAACTACCACATTAAAACTTCTGTTGTTAGTTGGGGCAGTTATTGCTGGGCAGTGGTGTGTGGCAGGACTGTCAGCCCTAGTCCACATGCACACTCCACCAGTAGACCCTTTCACTTCACATTAGCAAGGAAAGCGGGGGGTTCCATTATGGATTCTTCGATTCTCCATTCTTCCATTGTTTTTCCCATCCTCACGCACAGGCTGGGATTGTTCTCCTCACGCGTAGGTTTGTATTCTTCATTGTTTCCTCACATAGCGAGCTGGGGAGCTGTTCCTGTCATCCACAATTTTCCTGTGAATGAGTCATTCACGATATTTGTTGTGGGGGTGCGTTTTCCATACCAATTTTGTGGTTTGAGTATATGTTCCTCTGTCCTAGCTAAGAGTCTGATTTCTTCTTCCATTTCGGGCTGTGTATTTCCCGTTGCTTCAATGTTGAGATCAGGGCTATTGTTTTCCCCACTATTTGTGGTTTGATGTGGGTTCTTTTCATTTTGGTTTGTTGTGGCTATTATTAAGTCATTTTGGCCACGATAGGGCCAAGAACGACTCAGGAATAGGATTTCCCCGTCCAAGCTGTGAATTGCTTGTTTTGCTGCGTGTATGCAGTGGTTGGTCTTCGGACTGTGTTGGAGTGGGGATGAAGGCTTGGTTAGCTTGGTTAACCTGGTGTGTTTGGGAGCCACATAGACAGAGCTAAAAGGATGGCTTTCTTATCCACAACCCCTGAATAGCACTAGAAGGGAGGTCAGGGCATGAGGGACTGTGTAGCAGAGAAGGGACTGATTTCCTTGTGTTGGGTGTGTGTGGGTGTCCTAGAAGTCAGGCTAGTTCTGGTGTAGGTTTCCTTAGCTCTTCAATGAGCTCACCAGCTTAGCATTCAGCTTTTCCCAGCTCCTTGATGGCCTCATAAACCCAACTGTGTTGGCTTGGCTGGCTTGTATATTTTTGGCTATGTGTAAGCCTGTTTGTTCCTTATTCCTTGGGGAATCATGCCCAGCTCGGGGGTGGAAGTGTTGCTGAGAGACTAAGGAGCACACTGGCCTATGGTTGGGTGGAACGTTGCAGCAACGTAGCTAGCTGCAGGGAGCTTCATTCAAAGATAAGTATTCTTGTCTATTTCATCTCTGCAATTGTATTTACTGTTTAATGAATTACAATGAACATGCCGAATGCTTGAATGTATAGTTTTGCTTCCGCTGAATGGTAATGATGTATCCATGTTTTACCTTCAAAGCTTTTCAAATTTTATGTATATGTTCATGGGGCTAGTTGCTCGGATAGCTAATGGGATGGTAGCGTCCTCTTCACCGGTCGGAGGGTCGGGGACGTTACAGGTTCCATTCTACTTAATCTTATTATGGAATTGTTCAATATATCCATGCTATCTTTTGTTAAAGTTATATTAGTTTCTTAATTAGTTTTATATTCAAAAGCATACATTTATGCATCAAGTAATTATAATTTATTGACTTATCATTTACTGTTTATAGACAATTAGTTTCTTTTAAAGCCAAACTTGATATCATGCTAGATAAATATTTTAGTACAAACTGTACTAACATAAACATAGTCGATAACTAGTACACACACACACACACACATATATATATATATATATGGGTGATTCCATGAAGATGGGTAACACTTTTTGGCCAAATTTGGCGATGAAAACCTGATTTTTTACTCATGTGCTAGATAGAAGCCCTCAAAACGCATATATTCCATGTGAATTTTGATTTGCAGTAAGAAAACACATTGTAGAATATTATGTTGGCTTCATAGTGATATTTTTTTAAAAATATTTCGATGTCATTTAATGTGTGAATTTTTGCATTTAATGAACTGTGTGACCT
>LPNX010400666.1:133941-169647 GCA_001517045.1 Pseudotsuga menziesii
CACAGTAAAATTTTCATTTGTTTGAATGAGGGCTAAGTCTGTTTTTTTAAGCCCTTGACCGAGGTATCTAAATACCTCGGTCGAGGTATTTAAATACCTCGACCAAGGGTTTGTAAAGCCCGCAATACCTCGGTCGAGGGCTTGTTAAGCCCTCGACCGAGGTGCGTTTTTCTATTTTTGCTGAAATGCGCTTGCCAAAAAGTGTTACCCAGGTCTGTGGATTCACCCGATATATATATATATATATATATATATATATATATATATACATAGTTAGGGTTTTATAAGTGTTTAAATTTGGCCTCATCAACATTTTCACAGTTTATCAGTTAAAAATTATATCCATTTTTTATGTGTACTAAGAAGTCTTTCGACTCTTTTATTAGCTCTATGCAATAATACACACACACACACACACACACACATGTGTGTGTGTGTGTGTGTGTGCGTGTGTGTATACATATATATATATATGTGTGTGTGTGTGTGTGTGTGTGTATATTATTGCTTAGAGCTAATAAAAGAGTCGAAAGACTTCTTAGTACACATAAAAAATGGATATAATTTTTAACTGATAAACTGTGAAAATGCCGATGAGGCCAAATTTAAACACTTTTAAAACCCTAACTATTAAATATGTTATCAAACTATAAATGTTTTTAAGTTATAAACTAAGCCGATAGGGAAAACAAACGTTCCATAGAAATTTACACAGTGGCAACAAGAATCCAATCTCTTGGATTTGAAAGTTAAATCGAGTCCCTAAACAAACAAACAAGTTTGGAACCAATGACATACTTGAATAAAAAATCATCAAGGTAGGCACATCCCAAAATTAACTAAGGATTTTATCCATAGGATGTAAGAGCCTGAGAAGTCCTCTATCCAAATTTCAATCCCATCATTGTATATACACAACATCATGCCAACCGAATGAAGAAGGTTGCACATACCTTTTGTACGCAACAAGATTTCTAGATAGTGCATTATCATAAGCACGTTCATGCTAGCGATTGAATCCCCATGCATATGAAAAAAAACTGAGTTAGATTCAAGAATGATATCGAGCTTTGAAGAATTGTAAAGAATTAAATTTAGGATTTAACACTTACCGGCAACAAAGCATCGATTTCTCTCGAGGAAGATTAACCTCATTAATTTTTTAAAAAACTAAGATCCCCTAGCCGAGAATAACAAGAATAGATTCAGGCTTCAATCCCAAACTCAAGATTCAATGAACTTCTAGCTACTGCATTCGAAAAACCAGGTAAGGTAACCACCTAAATCATCGACAACCCTGCACAACAAGTTAATAACCAAGTTAGTATCTTAAACTGAGTATTTTTGGTTTTTTAAACAAAAACCCTAAACCCTTAAATGTGTAAAGAAATTACAGTTTATGCTTGAAGCTATGCCAAGAGGAAGGTCGAGGGCTTGAAATAGAGCCACCATAACCAGAACTATAACGAGAGCATGTTATCATTATTTTACCAAAATGAAGTTCAAACAAAACCGAAACTTAACAAGACCAAGCTATTTATATCTTGCTTTTTTTCTCTTCACGTGCAACATTTAAGAAATGGATTAGAAGCCTTTCTTACGTAGAACCTTACCATTTAAAAATGAGAAACAATATTGGTAGAGACCAGACAACTTACCATGGATGTAAATGTTTGAGGGCACTAGGGTTTTTTGTCAATGATTACACCCGTCACAAAACTTGTGAAAAAAACACAATTGTATTAGCTTTGAATCTTGTTATACCTTATGCAAAAACCGTAAAGAATAGTGAGATTTACCTTTAGTAAGGATAACTGCCTCTTCACATAAGAAAATCCAACACGATTAGCATCAAACCACATAAGCAAAGTCACCAACCCTTCCATAAAAAGGAAGCAGAGAAATATTTAAGTAAATTGCATAGCTAAAGAAGGAGAGACAGAGCTCAACTTTGTTAGTATTCTTCACACCCTTTTACTCTCCAAATAAAAAACCTTTCACTAAATGCAAAATGCAGAGCTTAACGAGCATCATTTCTTTCATGGTGAAAGAGGCAAGCTCTATGTCCACACCAGAGAGAAACATAGTATCCACACCAAGGTAATACTTCAACGGGGTGCCTAGGCAACACACAATGAACTAAACTAGGAAGCAACTTCCACAGTATCAAAGCTCAAGTTTATGACAGAGTTATGTTTCATACATTCCAATTTTATTCAAGCTCGATAAAATCTCATCCAGCGACGCAGAGCAGGTGTAGGGGACAAATGGAGGGCTGATATTCATATGCTAAAAGCGAGGTATGAAGAACAATTAATACACTGCAAGAAAAGATTTAACTACCCTAGCTACGTTGTCAAGTTGCATGCCATGGTTTTTAATCAAATCTTTAAACCTTTCACATGGCCATTAATAAAACCTTGCATGCTATCGAGATTTTGCCACGAAGCCTTACAAACTTAACATATCAAGCTTTTAAACCATATTATAAACTGTCGTTTGGTTATACCATAACAAATTTATGATAATAGTTTATGCCATCGTATGGTAGTGTTGATGCCTGGAAAAATACCAAGTACCAACAGTAGGGGTTCTCCCCAATAACCGTTCCCAAATAGATCATTTATTGTTTGATATGGGGAACTTGTCTGGTTCGTGGTCCGGCTACCGTAGAGTTAAGGTGTAGTTTTAAATCTCTTTTACCAGTTGCGTCCCGATCCACTGCTTATATATTTTATCTTTTAGGTATGGAATGCAAGTGCCTAATATTAAATGCAAGTAACCAAACATAACAACTAATCTATTCTAACATATCCCCGAGGAGTAAGATTGATATAAAATAAGAATGAACAATGTACTGCATGGTTTGCATAAAGAATTCTACAAATTTAAGTGGGCCCAGTTGGCATCTTAATAAAAACGCTCCATGCTTGGGCTTCTTCACTGATGACCTGATATTCTACTGGTTCTAGCACATGCACTGCCACTTCATGTTTTGACAGCTAAGACTCGATTTCTTTCACTTTGGGTGCATTTTGACTCAAAGATTCCTCCAATAGGCGTTTGTGGCCCGAAGCTTGTATAATCCAGATCCTAATGTCTTCCTCACTAACAACCTCGAGCTTGGATATGCTTTCTTCCCCTTTTAGCAACCTCTCCTGTAAGTTATTAAAATGTTCCTCCCTGACTGGGAAATCTTGGTCCGGGGCACCTGTTAAAACCATACACTGATTGTGAAAACAATATATGCCTTTGTAGAATTCAACACAATTTTCAATAGTTTTCTCAATGGCTGTGTTTAATTTGACTACTGTTCTACATCCGAAATTCAATATGGCCACCTCCATCTTAAGTCTTCCTATAGTCTTCTAAGGCATATTTGTTGGAAATGTTGGATGGGTTCCTATCCACGTTAACTGGTTCTTCACAAGTTCAACCACCTCGGATAACCTTTTCCGAAATTTCGATGAGCTGAGTGCTAGTTCTTTCAATCTAACCTCAATTTGTTTAATTATGTACATCTCCCCTACTAGTCTCAACAAAACCTGATTTATTTCCTTTTGTAGCACCGAGGCTTGATTCCAGAAAGGGGTGATATCCATCCGTTTCTCCTTTGCCACCTGAAGTTGTTCTCTCAGTAAAAGGTTCTGAGCTTCTAACTCCTCTACTTTCTTGCCTGCTGCATCTCCTTTCTGTTATACTTCTGCAACTTGCTTCTTGAAATCTCTCATTTCTCCTTCAATTATATTTACTGATAATACCAGAGCATCCTTTTCATATTGTAAAATTTGGCATGCCTCTCTCAACTTCTCAATCTCACTGAGAATATATTCATGCTTCCTCTTCAGGCTTTGTCCCTCGCCTCTTTCCTTCTTCAAAGTTTCCTTCATTGAAAAACCTTCTTCTTATATTGTTCCAAATCATTCATTATTTTATCCACATTATCTTCATTTGCAAGGGCCGAGGCTACACCTGCCTTTGCAAGAACTCTTGGGTCCTTGTCAGTTCGATGGATGATTGTTTTCTCAGTTACCATGATTCCTTGATTTTCCTCGGTGTCCACCTTCTTCTCAGTTATCAAGACAATTCTTTTCTTATTTTTGTCATAAAAATGGTATTTAAATCAGCTACCTCCTGGTCTTCAGATGGGATGAAAGGGATTAGCTCAAACCCTAACGTCAGAGCTGGATCTTCTATGGCTGTGCTACTAGATAGGACAGATGATTCTAACAAATCATCATGAGACTATGGATTTGCACGATCTTGTTCCTCCTGCTCTTTTTTTCGAAGCTCTTTAGCTGCTTTCTATGCCTGGTCTCTTTCTTGGTCAGCTGCTTCCAATCTTAACCTTTCAACCTCTTCTTGCCTTTTCTGTGCCTCTTCCTCTTGTTTCATTTTCTCAGCTTCTTCTTTTGCTAACCACTGTTCTGCTTCTTGCGATAGTTTGAGTGTCTCCTCTTCTCTTTTCTTCACATCTTCGTCTTCTTGTTTCTTTTGCTTCTCAGCAGCTTTTCCCTTGCCGCCTACAGTCGCTATCTTTTTCTTGAATATTTTTCTTAGGGATGTCATATTTCGGGCATTGCGGAATATTTCTTCATTTTTATCCCAGTAATTCATGTACTCAAAATGTACACCTGCTGCTGCACAATAGTTAGCAACCTTGTCTTCAAAATCATTTCTATGAAAGCTCATTTCTCCAAAGTGGAAGTACTATAACTCCTTTACAAAATCCGGTGCACTCTTCACCTTGGAGAACTTATAATTACTGATGCAGGAGCATCGTGGCATGCCAACAATGTGATGGATTGGTCACATGCAGTGGCATATTTTGTCTCCATTTTTGTGCTGATTCATAATCTGAATAGCGACGTAGGGAATCATTGGAAATCACGACTCCCTACGTGGAGATCAAACCACCGTTAATTTGTTTCAAACAGGGATGTTTCATCATGCATCTTAGTAGTGTTTATTTCAATTGGAGGACCACTCAGTGTAGGGTAGTAGTTTAGTATAAATAAACCATTTAGAGATGTAGGAGGGGTTCTACTCTTCAGTATTTAGAATGTTGAGTTTCCAGAGAGAGAGGACAAACATGTGTCTGATTCCTGTTTGTAAATATTTTGAAGAATCAGAAGGAGAGAGATCCAAGTTGTGTGCATTTTCCTTTGTTACTTAATAGAAGGATTAACCATGTGTTTATAGGGTTTCTATCCTTGATGCATGTGCTGTGTCGAACTGTGTATCTTGCAGAGCCAACTTCGGCGTTTTCATGAACATCTGTGTGATTCCGTGGAATGTTGATTTTCTGCATCGATTTCTTGCTGAAATAGTTGAAGTAGAGAGTATATGCATGCATAAGAGTGTTAGGTCCAAGTATCGTGAATATTGCAGGATGGATTGATAAATTTCATGATCAATCGACGCAACCCACAGGTTTTCTATCTTAACCAGTTTTTGCAGAGAACGAATGGTGGAAATTGAGGCCACGGTTCAAGATCTGACAGTCCTGGAGTATCCCACACCAAGAGTTGTGAGGAAGTTAATAGATCCACATAGATCTAAGAGCCACGTCAAAAAGAAGATCGACGGTCATGGAGAAGTCCGTAAGGATCGGATGGTTGAGGAAGTTGCGGAGAGCACTTTTTGAAAGTTGGTATCCCGCATCCCGCATGTGGGAATGTTGTTGCGGAATGGATTTGCGGAGATAGAATTATAGAGACCAATTTGGGGCCATCGAGATCCTGCATCCCACACCTCGCTTGTGGAAGGAGATTTGCGAAGGTAAAGTTGCAGAAAGGCAGTTTTAGAGCAGAATTTGGCCATTGGGCTAAATTTGGAAGTCCTGCTAAGTGTAGGCACCACTAGATCTTGGAAGTGCTGGTTAGGGTTGGTTGTGATCGACCCATCGGCACCAATTTTGGTATCAGAGCAGGAATATGAGATTTCATGTTGAGGAATTCTATAGCTGAGGTTGTGGGTAGATTTTAGAAGGATTAAGGAGAAGCATGTGAAAGAGAGAAGCGTAGTTGTAGGAGCCTGAAGAGAGCAAGGGAAGAGTGCTCAGGAGGTTCTAGATAAAGGACCAGCATTGCCAACAGACCGAGGGTTGAGAAGGGGCTTGGTAAGGTAAGTTGTAACAGTGTGAAAGAGGACTGTTATTGCAGAGGCTTAGAGTGGGAAGATGGTTACACGCATTGGAAGAACGAGAGGTCGTGGCATAGGTCGACCAGGAGGGACCGCAGAAGTTCTAGAAGAAATGAGGGAGTTAAGGGCACATCTAGAAGCCATGGTAACCGACAGACGAAGAGACCCAGAAGCAGGGGATATAAGTGAACCTGAGGATGAGGAGCAAAGAGAAGAAGCTGCACCTATGTAGGAAACACCAGAGTTAAGATATTTCAGATATATTCTGGGAGCGACTTCAAGGCCGATACCGGAGTTGTATACATATGATGGGAGTCTCGTTGCAGAGCATCTCATTGTTTGGATCAGTGAGTTGGATAAGTAGTTTGAGTACGATGAGGTAGAAGAAGATAAGAGGGCCATATTGGCTATGATGAGGTTGAAAGGGCATGCATCCTTATGGTGGGATAATGTCCAAGCAGAAAGACGGAGGAAGAATAAACCCTTGATAAAAAGCTGGGATAGAATGGTAGCAAAGATGAGGGATTTGTTCTTTCCCAAATATTACCAGTTAATTCTATATAGACAATTACAGAACCTTAGGCATATATTGTTAATAGTGAGAGAATACACTTAGGAGTTCTACAAAGTAAACCTAAGGGCTGGATATAAAGAGGAGTCAGCGGAAAAGGATGCTAGATATGTGAATGGTCTAAGGATGGATATCCAAGAAGAGATCAGCATGATTTCTCCTAGAACAATGGAGGAGGCATATCAGTGCACCTTAAGGGAAAAGGATAAGATAACAAGAAAGCAGAACTTCAGTAGAGGTCGCAGTTCATCTAGAGGAAGAGGGAAAGCGACGGGAAGAGGAAGATTTGGACCACAGAGAGGGGAGTCTAATAACTCTAGCCAACAAGAGCAGCATGGCAGAGGAGGTGATTCGAGCAGAAGAGGACCTTACCAAGGAGGTAGAGGTAGAGGACAAGGAATAGAAGCTGTCGTTAGATGCTACAAATGCAACCGGTTGGAGCATAAGTCATTTGAGTGTCTAGGGAAGGAGGACATAGGGAATAGAGGAGCCTATGTAGCGCAGAACGAGCAGCAACAAGAACAGTCGATGGTAGAAGAAGTCTTGCCAGAGACAGGAGAATCTTTGATGATGAACAAGGTCTTGTTGAAACCTGAGAAGGAGCAAGCAGAGCTTGCTTAAAGGAAGTCGTTGTTCAAGACTACATGTAAAGTCCAAGGGAAGTGTTGTAGGATGGTGATTGACAACGGGAGCATTGACAATCTTGTTTCCACAGAGATGGTGGAAAAGCTGAGGGTAAAGAAGACCAAGCATCCGATTCCTTACAAAGTATCTTGGTTACATAAAGGACATCAAATCCTGGTGAGTGAACCGTGTGAAGTTGATTTTTAGATAGGTCCACATAAGGACAAGATTCTATGTGATGTTATGCCAATGGATGTTTGTCATATACTGTTAGGCAGACCGTGGCAATTTGACAAGAGAGTAACTCATGATGGTAGGAGTAACTGTCATAGTTTCGAGCAGAATGGGATAACCCATGTACTTCACCCTCTACAAGTAGGAAGTACAGTAGGACAGTCAGAACCTAAGGTTTTTCTGTTGTTAGGAAAAGAGTATCTGCAACAGGTTGAGAAAGCAGAGTTGAACTATGCTGTGGTGTGCAAACCAAGAGTGGTGACAGTGAAGAATAATGTGACAGATCTGCCTGAGGAGATTCGGGATATGCTGAGTGAGTATAGAGACATTGTGGTGGATGATTTACCCAATGAACTACCACCAAGGAGGAATATAAGCCATCATATTGATTTTATTCCAGGAGCCAGTTTACCAAACAAGGCAACACACAGGTTGACACCTCAAGAGAATGAAGAATTGAGGAAGCAAGTCCAAGGAGTGTTGGACAAAGTATTGGTTCAGAAGAGTTTGAGTTCATGTGCGGTACCGGTAGTACTGACACCCAAGAAGGATGGGGAGTGGAGGATGTGTACTAACTCTAGAGCGATTAACAAGATCACCATTAGATACTGGTTTCCATTACCGAGTATGGATGACATGATGGATTGCCTAAGTGGGGCAACATGCTTTTCAAACTGGATTTGAAGAGTGGATATCATCAGATAAGGATCAGAGAAGGAGATGAGTGGAAGACAAGATTCAAGACAAATGATGAGTTGTATGGGTGGTTGGTCATGCCATGTGGATTGTCCAAAGCACCAAGTACCTTTATGAGGTTGATGAATGAAGTCTTGAGAGATTTCATAGGTAAGTTTGTGATAGTTTACCTTGATGACAGTTTGGTTTTCAGCCAAACAGAAGAAGAGCATCTGAAGCATTTGAGATATGTTTTGGAGAGGTTGCAACAGGAAAAGTTGCTGATAAATGTGAAGAAGTGTACCTTCATGAAGACAGAGCTAGTATATTTGGGTTTTGTTATCTCAAGATATGGGTTGAAGATGGATCCAGAAAAGGTGCAAGCAATCATTGATTGGCCTTCTCCTAGGAACATATTTGAGGTAAGGATCTTTCATGGATTGGCAAGCTTCTATAGGAAATTTATAAATAATTTCAGTGGTATTTGTGCATCTATTGTTGAGACAATTAAGAAGGATAAGCAACCATTTCAATGGACAACAGAGGCTGAAACGAGCTTTCAGTTCTTGAAGCCTAAGAGCACTGAGCAACCAGTATTGAAGTTACCAGAATTCAACCACCCTTTCCAAGTGAAGTGTGATGCTAGTGGAGTAGCAATCAGAGCTGTGCTTAGTCAGGAGGACAGGCCTATAGCATATTTCAGTGAGAATCTGAATGATGCAAAGAAGAAGTATTCGTCTTATGGCAAGAAGTTTTATGCTATTGTTCAAGCAATGAAGCATTGGAGGCATTATTTGATGCCTGAAGAATTTGTGTTATATTCCGATAACCGTGCATTACAGTACATAATGCATCAACCTAAGTTGAACCTAAAACATGTCAAGTGGGTCGAGTTCTTACAGAGCTTTACCTTTGTGTTGAAACACATAAGTGGACAGTCAAACAGAGTAGCTGATGCTTTAAGTAGGAGACTATTGATTATGCAAGAAAATCAGATCCAAGTCTTGGGATTTGAACATTTGAGAGATTTGTATGAGGCTGACATTGATTTCTAGGAGGCTTACAGGGCTTGTAAGAATCCAGTAAAGGTGGACAGAGAGTCATGGATGGATTATACACTACAAGATTCAAGAAGGTTTACTCTTTAAAAACAGTAAGCTGTGTATACCAAAGTGTTATATGAGAGAAAACTTGATACAGGAGAAGCATAATGGAGGTATGGCAGGTCACTTTGGAAGTGATAAAACCTTCGGATAGCTGGGTCATTTCTATTTTTGGCCAAGGATGAGGTATGAAGTTGAGAAGTTTGTAACCGGATGCAAAGTATGCCAGCATGCTAAGGGGAGAAGCCAGAACATAGGATTGTATACACCATTGCCTATTCCAACTAGGCCTTGGGATTCTGTGAGTATGTATTTCATTCTGGGTTTACCAAGAACTTAGAGGGGACATGATTCTATATTTGTTGTTGTTGATAGATTCACTAAGATGGCACATTTCGTTCCATGTTACAAGACTAGTGATGCCACACACATTGCTAACTTGTTCTTTGATGAAGTTGTGAAACTACATGGTTTACCTAGAGGCATTGTATCAGACATGGATGTGAAGTTCACGGGGCATTTTTGGAGAATCTTATGGAAGAAGTTGGGTACCAGACTGAATTTTAGTTCAGCATATCACCCACAGTCTGATGGACAAACTGAAGTAGTTAATAGGAGTCTGGGAAACATGTTGGGGAGTTTGATTGGGAAAAGTCCTAAGCAGTGGGATAGAGTATTAGCTCAAGCTAAGTTTGCATATAATGATTCACCAAACAGGAGTACATGGATGAGTCCATTTCAAATTCTATATGGAATGCATCCAAGAGGAGTGTATGAACTTTGTGACTTAGGTCAATTGGAGAAATGAAGTGCCGATGGAGAAGAGTTTGCAACAATAATCAGTGATTTGTAGGAGCAAGTGAAAGGAAGATTACAGTAGAGTAACACCAGTTACAAGGCTCGAGAAGATTCCAAAAGAAGGGAAAAGAACAATGAAGTGGAGCATTTGGTCTTAGCATATCTGAAGAGAGACAGATTTCCTAAAGGAGAGTACAACAAGCTGAAGATGAAGAAGATTGGACCCTGCAAAATACTCGGGAAATTTTTAGCGAATGCTTATGAGTTAGATATGCCTACAGGAGTGGGTATTTCACCAATCTTTGATGTGGCATATCTATATCCTTATGTTGCAGGTGACACTGGAACCTTTGGAGGAGGTGAAGATCCTACCGAAGACTTACAATGTGTAGCACATATGCCTGTGACACAACCATTGGAAGTCGAGGCCGTTCTCGACACTAAGGTGTTAAAGAGTACAAAGAAGAAGGACTATCTGGAGTATTTGGTCAAGTGGAAGAAGCGTCCGACAGAGGATTCTACTTGGATGAGCGCTACAGAGTTGGAAGCCAAGGGTTTCACTATAGCTGATCTTATGAACATGGGTTCATAATTTTCTACCTTGCGAGTCTGATGCAGGAGCATCGTGGCATGCCAACAATGTGATGGATTGGTCACATGCCGTGGAATATTTTGTAACCATTTTTGTGCCGAGTCATAATCTGAATAGTGGCGTAGGGAATCATTGCGGATCATGACTCCCTTCCTGGAGATCAAACCGCCGTTAATTTGTTTCAGACATGGACGTTTCATCATGCGTCTTAGTAGTGTTTATTTCAGTTGCAGGAACACTTAGGGTAGGGTAGTAGTTTAGTGTAAATAGACCATTTAGAGATGTAGGAGTGGTTCTACTCTTCAGTATTTAGAATTTTGAGTTTGCAGAGAGAGAGGACAGACCTGTGTCTGATTCCTGTTTGTAAATATTTTGAAGAATTAGAAGGAGAGAGATCCAAACTGTGTGCATTTTCCTTTGTTGCTTAATAGTAGGATTAACCGTGTGTTTATAGGGTTGCTAGCCTTCATGCATGTGCTGTGTCGAACTGTGTATCTTGCAGAGCCGACTTCGACGTTTTCATGAACATCTGTGTGATTCCATGAAATGTTGATTTTTCACATCAATTTCTTGCTTAAATAGTTGAAGTAGAGAGTAGATACATGCATAAGAGTGTTAGGTCCAAGTATCGTGAAGATTGTAGGCTAGATTGATCAATTTCATGATCAATCGGTGCAACCTGCAGGTTTTCTATCTTAACCAATTTTAGCAGAGAATGAACAATGAAAATTAAGGCCGTAGTTCAAGATCTGACGGTCTTAAAGTATCCCGTAGCAAGAGTTGTGAGGAAGTTAACATATCCACAGAGATTTGAGAGCCGCGTCAAAAATAAGATCGACGGTCGTGGAGAAGGCCGCAAGGATTGGATGACTGAGGAAGTTGCGGGGAGCACTTTTTGAAAGTTGGCATCCTGCATCCTGCATCCCACATGTGGGAACACTGTTGCGGAATGGATTTGTGGAGACAAAATTGCGAAGAGCAATTTGGGTCCATCGAGATCCCGCATCCCACACCCTGCCTGCAGAAGGAGATTTGTGGAGGTAAAGTTGCGGAAAGGCGGTTTTAGAGCAGAATTTGGCCATTGGGCTAAATTTGGCAGTCTTGCTAAGTGTAGGCGCCACTAGATCCGGGAAAGTGCTGATTAGGGTTGGTTGTGATCGACCCACTGACACCAACTACCTACATAGAATGGGAGTGGTGGGTATACAACCTTCTTTTGATAAAAAAGGAAGTTCCCAATTCCGTCAATGTAAAGTTGCCTCACTACTTCCTTGTGAACAACATAGTCCATGGTGTATCTTGGTAAAAGAGAAGGAGCCCTAGCCAAACATCCTTAAGTATAGACCTTCTTCTATTAGGTAATAATGACCGTTCTCCCGTACAATATTCAAGGCTTCCTCAGACATGTAGTCACACTCGACAAGGAAGATTAATCTGTATAGCGACATTATGAAGTCTTCGCAAATACTCTTATAATGGACGAAATATTTATGTCCCCAAAACAAATGATATGCAGATAAATAGGAGTTTTGGTCTTATCCCACTGGCACTTCAGGGCTGGGAACTGCTGTGTGCACAGAATACAATCAATCAGGAAAGAGCTCATGTAGAACTCTGACTTATTTTGTGAGATCCCTCCAAGCGCCGCGCTTATGCATGCGGACAAGCTGTTGGATATTATATTGGCCCAGTTAAAAATGGTGCCCTGAGTGGCCACAAAGAAAATCACTGGCACCCAACTTAATTTGTAGTATTTCCCATTTGCTCACCTGAAGATCATGTTCAGCATTAACGCTAACAACCTATAAGGAGTGCGCAGGTTCGCGGTTTCATATTGCCCGGAAGTCCTTGTACGAAACTGCTTCTCGGGAACCATCATTCTTCAGATATTGTCGAAAATATCAAGGTCAAGACCTTTTAACCACTCTTCTATTAGATAAGTCTGAGGGGTGGGTAGCTTGTAGGCCTAAGCTACATAAGCCGGGCTATAAGCGGTAAAATCTTGTCCTTCTGTATTTGACAGAATCATTTTGGTTACGTCGGCCTTTGGGAGGATTCAACCTATTACTTCTGCACATGGAAAATTTTTCGGTCGCGTGGCAACCTTGATAATTGCTGACCTTTCTATGTTGGAATATATTGGCAAATCCGCTAACCCCGTATCTGGGATGCTCCGATTGGTGATCATTCGGTAGATCTCCCCCCATCTGTACTTAGGTTCACTGCCAATGGCAACCTTGGTATCTTTGTATATAAATTCAACTCGCGTTATGACCTCTACCTCTGGATCCTCATCCGCGTCTTGCACCTTCTTCTTCCCTTTCCAAGGCATATCGCTATATAGATGGCGAGGTTGTTTAAATCATAAAACAATGTGTCAGGTTGATTCATTCCGAAAGCATATAATTGTGATTGATGAATTTGAAACTACATATAATCAAAAACAAAAAACCAAGTTTCAACCAGACAACTTTACCAAATCATCACGATACATCTTAGCCAGTCTTTTATTTCAACCCTAAGTCATGCAATATTGAATCAAAAACTTAAACAACAGGTTCAACACTTTTTAGGAGAAATCCTGGACATGACTCACATGCAAGTAGACTCCATTTCACGATCCCTAAGGACTATATCACAACAATGCATCTCTCTAGGCGTAGCAACCCCAACACCATCAACGGGTAGGAGAAAAATCGAGGATGCTGGGGAGGAAAACCTACATGGATAACCAGGGTTTTCACCCAAAATGAAAATTTTCTCCCATGGGACTCCACAAAAACGCTCATTCCAACCCGACCAATGGCCACAATCCCACCACCCTCGCATTGGTGAAAGAAAGAGTGGTGCAGACGGAAAAACACTCGTCTGTCCACATTCCTCCTACTACAAAAGATTGTTAGAGAAATTATCATGGCAAGAGCCGAGCAAACAATGGCCGAGGAAGATAGGAAAACCGACAGCCCTAGCTAATCCAAAAGAGAAAAGATTCACAAGTAAGAAAGAAAAATGACCTCGGTGTCTAAATACCCTTCGCGAAAAATGGGAAAAAACCTAGCCCTACCAAGTTATTACAAAAAACCACCAAGGAATCCGAACAAGCAATGGGTAAGATCCTACCTGGCTGCTGAAACGAGTTGGAAGAAGCGCGGTCCCCGCTGGCTAGATTCGCTCAATGTCTGACACCTCCACAGACTCAAACGACCAACAATAACCGTAAAATGTTTCCTTACGGGCTTAAATAGGCTTGATAAACAAGAGTTAGCATGTAATAAATGGACCTCAGGCGAAAAACCCCATTGGCGCCAAATGTAGTATCGGGACCAATCTTGAGAGCAACATGAGAGCTTCGGGCGAAAGAATGGAATGGGCCCGATGCCATTCGGGTGGCTACATACTTAATCTATCGAAATGAACAAAAGGCTTAAAAACCTATCAGTAAAACATTCACATCGACATTGGGGAACTCTTTGGAAATATTATCGGTTATGCATCCGAAGCGTCGGCGAGGGATTCATCATCATACTCTTCGGAGGACTCAAGGGCAAAGAACCGAAACGCCGGGAGGGTAAAAAACAAAATCTTCCGCGAACATCAGATACTGAAACAACAAGACAACCCTGTGCATTGGAAAGACTGCTGATAACCAACCGGGAAGCATCAGAAAATGTCTTTTGATATCATTGATACCACAGACCAAAGTACATCTGACGAATCGGTAAACTTTTGTAAGTCTTCTGGAAACCACGAGAAACAATGATTCGACAGGCCTTCAAATAACTCCTCCGCTATGTCGGATAAACTCCATGAGTTCATCCGATGCGTTGGGTGGAAAAAAGAAGTTTTGCTTTTGCAAAAAACTAAGTTATGAAGAAACTTTTGCAGGATAAAGGTAGAATTTCAAGGCTTTCTAAAAACTAGAACTTCAAAGAAAGAGTAGGGGGCCCTAAAATATAATTTTTTTTGGGATCGTGGTTGCAGCAGCAACAATTGGCAACTAACTGGCAAACACAGTTCTCTGAACTACTAACTTTTGAAACAAAAACAGCTTTATGACATTTTGTCTAGATCCATTTGCCTCGTTTTCTTTCAATAATTCTTTAATCATCCAGACCTTCAAGAAATGTAAGATTCATAACTTGTCATTGATTTCAGTCCCAATGGATAAGGCAACCATGATTTCAAAGACTTGATAACCCTTCCAAGGCCAATATATGAGATTCATTTACCTCTGCATTTGGTTACTTTTGGCGAGGACACCACAGGATCGTAACAGGATTAGGACAAGTATATTCGTTTGTTCCTCGTTTCCATGCTTTTTGCATTCTTTTGATGCTTTTAGACTTTTGTCTGATGAGTCTTCTGGGATCGCTCTTTCTTACACTTGAGATTTGATTTAGGTTTTTCTATCCATAGTGTCCTTTTGTGTGAGTGATATTTCGTTCAGCTCACAGATGGATAAGAATCATGTAATAATAAATTCTCAAATAGACGACATTCAAAAAGCAGTTCCTGGCTTTAAAATATCCACAGTTTGTTCAAAACCCAATGTATTCCAGCACCAAATGCTGAGATGGTTTATTTAAAATAAAGTAGATTAAAGCATAGAAACAAAACAACAATGAATAACATAAAACAAATCAGAAATCAAAAGAAAAACAAAACTAAATAAAGTAATCAAACAAAGGTTTATTTATGTACATACAGGTTTTCTCAAAAGACTAGGTGAAGTAAGGTTTGAGAACTAAGCCATTTATAGGCAGATTCTCTTCCCATCCTTGCAAATCCTGAAGTTTATATGTCAAGGAACCTAACTTTGCAGCAATCACAAACGGGCCGACCCAGAGATGTTGAAACTTAGTGTGCTTACCCTTTTCATCATGCGGGTGATCCCACTTTAGGACTAAATCTCCAACTTCGAAACTATTATTCCCAGACTATTATTCCCAGACTTACGCTTGTCAAACAATCTCTTGTTGGTGCTTGAATCTCTCTTTAGCTTTAAACCTTGACTCTTCTAGCTTAAGCAAGGTATTTATTTTGACTTGTAATACTTCACTGCTATATCCTCTTGAAGCTTGGGCTAATTGGGAGGCCGTGAGCAAAATGTTTGGTGGCAAAATGGCTTCCTTTCCATAGACTAGAGTGTAAGGTGAGACTCTTAATGAGTTCTTTGGTGTGACTCTATCATCCCAGAGTGCATTTGGGAGAGCTATATGCCAACGCCTTTGGTTTTCTATGACAGTCTTCTTTAGAATTCTAATCAGATTTTTATTGGTAGATTCAAATTTTCTCTTCCACATGGATCCCAAAGCCATATTTGTCCTCCAAAACAGATATAACATAAGCGAGGTTCCATACCATGTTTATATACACATAACCACATAAACCACCAGGTTTGACTTCCCCCGAGTCAGTTTGACTTGTTTCACTCATAAGAAGAGTCAATCTCCTGAGTTTGGTAACTTGGATATTTAAAATAGAGTTGGGAATAGAAGCAATATCACATATTCCAACCTCTTCAAGGTTCTACCTATCAATTTTTTACTACTGTGCAAAAACATAATTATGAAATTTTGGTTGGAACTTGGAAGGCATTAAAGAAAGTTAGTTAAAGGGCAATTATTTGTGTGATGCAACAAAGCTTAAAGTGGAAGCATAACAAATATGCGAGGTGCAAGGCTGCTAACTAAATATTCACAAAACATATACCGAGATTACAAAAGATATTCTAGGATGGGAATGTCATGAAGAACTACAGTAAGCCTATAATAACCAAAACAAGTGCAAAATTGGTAGCTATTCTAAATGTTTAACCAGACAGTAATGATAAGGGTACAATGTAAACCCTCCACTAAGATACTTGACAATCAACACCAGTATGTTGGTGACTTGTATATGTTGCCACAATCATATGGACATTGGATGGTGACTGACTTCAAACAAGATATGATGCATTTTAGCTCAGTACTATAGGTCAAGTATTCAATCTACAACGTAAGCTATCAAATACATATTCAATAACAATTAAATGTATTGCACATGATGAGCACTAATATGAAGATACTGGCTATCATGAAACACGTTTCCAAGAAAAGGAAACTAAGTTTATTACATACAGTTCAAAAAATATTTCACTACGAAGCAACTTATATTATACATATTGATAAGATCAGATAAGAGGAGAAACGTTTATTGATTTCCAACAAATGACCAAACATATAGGTTCATCCATGATAGATCCTTGTAGGAGTGCACAAGGCTACTTCAAAAGCATAAAATAAAATAAGCTTAAAAATACATAAAATGTATATGTACTCTAGCACCTAAAAGAAGGGAGAGAAATAGAGAAAGAAAGCTCTACTAGAAGTCACAATGTAAGGAAGATGAAGTAGTAAGACAAGAAGAAGTATCCAGGGCTGCATCCACCACTGAGAAGGCACCAACACACTGTCTGATATAGGCACCTGCTAACAACTAAAATTTCAGCATTCTGAACACAGGAAAAAACTTGCAAAATATGAGAAACTAATGAGATATTAAAAACCACATAATTTCTTAAAGAGTTACGTGGATGTGGCAATTTTTCATCCACTATGTTTTTATCTAGACAACAATAAGAACCTTCAATATACTTTTATGATAAATAATTAGTTCAACGTTCTATTAATTACTCTGTATTACCACTGCAAAATTGAAAATTCTTTAAGACTGCATACACATATCAAAAGGAAATAGGTCAAAAATATTTAAAACAATGTCTTAAACTGATGACAAGTTCTACATTTTCAGCACCAACAAATGCACAACAATGTCAAATTGTCCACATAATATGTTGAGCTCCATTGAAAGAATTCAGACAAATGCTGAGAAGTTTCACCTCTACTTCAGCACCAACAAACATATTAGATCATCCACCATAGTTTACAATGAGCACTACAGACACATGTAAGTTTGGAAATCAACAAAATAAATAAATAAAAGGTATCATAAAATGTTGAGCCCCATAACAGAGAGTTCTACATCTAGTTCAACACCAACAAATGTAGAAGAATGTCCAACACAGTTCACAATGACCACAAAAGAAATAAAAAGACCATCACAAAATGCTAATCTCCATTGAAAAGAAAAATCAAACAAATGATGAGAAGTTTCACCTCTAATTCAACACCAACAAACATATTACAGTATCCACCACACTTTAGACTAAGCACTAAATCCACAATGAGCAAAATTTTCAACCTATGACCAACCCCACCTATAAACTTGACAACAACACTACATCTTGAAAGTAATAAAAGCATATAATTAAAGAAAATTACCCTCCTTAGGATAAGAAAGGCAGTTGGTTGAAGGACTCTTCATTTTTACCGATCGAACTGTTGCAGGCTACTCCTCTGAAACAACTATAACCCAATGAACTAACAAAGAGAACCTATATAATCGAATACAACTATATGCCTCCGATCTCCAGAAGCACAATTTCCTTCCATTAACCCTACTTCCATAGTTCTGTGCATTCCACCATGAAAATTTTTCCGTCTACAATCTGTGCATTCCAACAGAGTGCAACAAATCAATTCCATTCACATGTCAGTTTAGTGTGTGCAGATTTTTTTTAAAATATAAATTATAAAGTTGCGTCTAAAAATTTGAAACTATTATCCAGATGCAAATTAAATGATTTTTAGTGTCAGGAAGACTTAAACTAAAATCGAAGCGCAAATTTGAAGTATAAAATCTACGCATTTAGATTGATATTATGCGACATTTCGAGTCACATGACAAAAAAATTTGTGCAGAAAAATAAGAACAAATGCAATTTGTACAGAAAAATGTAAATAATTACATTTTGTGCAGACAAACGTAAACAAAAGCATTTTGTAGAAAAAAAGTAAAAGTAAATGCATTTTGAGTAGAATGTTTTTATAAAAAAATGCACTTTCTACATTAAATGAAACTAGAAATTGCAGTATAACTCAAAGAAGGCCAAATCGTCGACAAAATTATTTAATTTTTTTTTCTAAAACTCATATGTTTTTCTAGATGTCTATAAAATCTGGCTATCGTGAGCTGAAACCGACATTATCCACTACATGAACAATAATTTTGGGTAGAAAAACGAGAATAAATGCATTATGTTCACAAAAACAAATAATATGCATTTTCTACTGAAAAGCAAACTACAAACAATAATGTGTCCTATCGAAGACAAAATGTACAACAAAACTTATAAATTTTCCCTAAAATTTCATTTTTCTGTCTAAATATGCATCAAATGCAGCTGATATGCTCTCTAATATCTAAAACCCTTTATTTTAAGCCACAACTGTGTCTCCTTGACAAGTACTCCAACAAAACAACAAACTGCTCATAACATTTACACTATAAAAACAAGATTTCGCACATGCTATAATACCATAGGGAATTGGAGAATTCGACTCGTGCAAAAATGATTAAGGCAAGATGATATTCAATACTTAGGATAACCTTTCCCAGGCCTGAATTTCAGAACCAAAACTAACCTAAATTTCATGGTAGATTCTATAAGTTTTATTTTTTAACATGTTGCAGTCAACATCCAAAAAATCCTTTGTGGGACGTAATATACTCTAGGTGCAACAATGCTAATAAGAAAAATAAACTATGAATATTACTTGGAAACATCATATAATAACTAAATTAGAACCAAGGAAAAGATATAATGTTTCATGTTATTATTCTTTTCTACAAGTTCTTTGGTTTTGTAGCAACAATGAAGAAATACCGCCAATCTCAAAAGTCCTGATTTACAATTGTCGTGAGCAGCCAATAAAACAGGCATGCATGTACATAAAATAATTAAATTAGAGCCAAGCCAAAGATATAATGTTTCATGTTATTATTCTTTTATGCAAGTTCTTTGGTTTTGTAGAAACACTGATGAAATACCTCCAATCTCAAAAGTATCGATTTGCAATTGTTGTGAGCATCCTGTAGAGATGACACCCCGAGGTCTTGGAAGCCTTGTTTTATTGCATGCATCATATAAGGAATCAATCTCAAAACATGACCTTTATGTATGGCTTCCTGATGACAAGATCTATGTGAATATTGTAGGTCTTATTGGATATTCCTTTTGAGTTAAGATAGCAAAATTGTAATTTAAAAGTTTATCACAAAAACCTTAAAACAAGAACAAGTTCCAAGAAAGTTTACTATGTTTGATTTTGTCCAAAACAATTTAACATTTATTCATATCTCATTTATTTCAATGAACAAGTTGTTCACAGATATTGAAAATCTTTCAATTTAAAATAATTAAGTGTGAGAAATCCAAAATTCAAAAGCAAGTTTCAATTATATGAACTTTCAGAAATAAGTTTTAGTTATATGAACTTTAGTTGTAATTTCTCTAGCTGATGATGAACCTGAGTTGTAATTTCTCTAGTTGACATTGAACTACTTTTTCGAAGTATGTTGTATATCTTTTTGTCCAATTTTTTCAATAAATAATAAATGTATATTTTTTGGAGAAAAAAGAAACATGAAAAAGATGATTATCAATTGAAACCCGTCTTTCACAAAAACTTTTCCAAAAAAGAATAATTATTTTGAAAATGGACCACTTGAATCCCATCACTCATTATGAATAATTTGATGAAGGATTAACCCAATGAATGGAAATATGTTGCGATATTGCGCGTCAAATTCATGGTACCATCCCATACATTGACCCCCACTTCTTTCTCGACCTCTAAGGATTCTCCTTTCTAGATACTTTCATCCAGTGAACTACTTCTAGACATGACAATACCATCTAGTGGTATCGTCTCTGCTGTTTCGATAGGAAAAATCGTGTTGATGGCCACATCCTTCACATATACTTTTTCTCTAGTTGCTTCAACAAACATTGTTTGTGGAGCTTAATTCATAATAGATCAAATCTCCGCTTGAGCCTGGTAGGAAATGCAAAGTAGAATTGTTGATAAAATGCCGAACATCTATTTACAATACTTAATTATCTATCAGGGATCACAATAAAATTAAGCTCACCTTATCTCTCGATCTAGTTTTGATCCATTCAACCAATGTAAACATGAATACAATGGTACCTCCTTCCAAATAATCCCCCAATACAATAGTTCCCTCAATTGCTTCAATCCCATTAAGCCCATTTAAATATATTATATACATCCATAATAAAATTATTCATGCAAAGGAAAAAGCTTTCAATCAGACCTAATGTTCTATAGGTTTTGCATCAATTACCTGAAACAAACATCAACACATTGATATCTAGCATGAAATTATAGATGGCCACACAACTCTTTAGCAATATAGGTAGAATAACTATAGGTATGGCACCTAACGCCACCAACCAGAGAGGACGGTACATATAGCGGAACAAATATATGGCAAGGAAAAACCCAAAGGTTAAAGTGTAAGGACTCAACCATTTTCTTGATATTTTCAATTGTCCATCCATAAGAAAACTTGCATCTAACCTTGCTTGATTTAGTGTCTTAACTGTATAAAACCATAACATCATTCATTCAGTTTGGTTTTGCATGAAGTAATTCGAATTAGGCAGAAATGGTAAAGCCACTTAAAACAAAACAAAAATTGCCCCATAGAATCAAGAAAGTTATCTAGTGAAAGCGTATTTTAAAACTTCCTTAGGATTTGTTACATGTTGAGTTAGGGAACTCACTGTAGGAAATCCTATGTAGCCATTTTTAACAGCTAAACTTCTCTAGTAAACCCAAACTTAATCCAACTTTCAATTAGCAAGTTCATAAATATCCAGCTCCTGAAGCCTGGTGGGATTATTTACAACTTTTAGTCCTTGAAAACCAAGAAACATCCCAACCAAACCTTTTGATCCCTGTGCTCTCTCTTTAGCGAACTTCAACTTTTGTACCAATAGCTCCTAGAGATCCCATGATCCAACGGGCATTTGGTGAAAACCCCATATTATCTATATCTTCGTATCCTCTTAGGAGGTCACAGGTTCAAATCCAGAGGGGGGTAGTGTATGTACACCTCTGTAGACTTTAGCAGTTAAATTGCGTCCCTTGTCCCACAAACAAGGGGGTCTCATACACCAATTTGGTGTCTCCCTTGGCGGTGACCTTAAAAATAGATTATTATTATTATTATTATCTTTAATTATAAAAACCCTAATATTCTTACTCTTAATTTTGATCGACTGTTGAAACCCATGACTGGTTTTACCAAAACATTGGGCCTCACTACACAAGACTTTGGAAATGTCATAAACCTTTGTCCTACATTGCTTGATTCCAATATAGAAGATACTATGTCCCCAACATCCGGTATCTTCAAAACCTGTTCGGACTTAGAGGTTGATGTCTCCAGGGTTTTCAAATGGGCACCTCATATTTTAATTTGTGGTAACGGGCCTGCAAATGTTGAAAAGAGATTAAGCATTTGGCAAGTTTTGATCTTTTGGAAGATGATACTTAAGATCTTGTTAGGAGGTGCCCACTCAGACTAACTGTTTCCATTGATAAGGTGCAAAAGATTATGGATTTTTTCATACATACTGAAGGGCTTCCTGTAAAGTTTCTTTCGTCATATCCTCTGGTGTTGTGTCACGATTTAGCTAATCAAAATGTCCATCATCCTATGAGATCTACAAGCAAACATGAAAGGCAGATGGGCACTTCCATATTACACAATGTGTATCTAAATTTTTAACCTAGAAGCATTATTTACATGTCTAATTTCATTTCTTGTTGTCTGGACTTTGAATATTGGTCGCTTTGGCTACATGATTCCATTCATTTAATTTATAAATGTCGTGCCCTAGCATTAGCACCTTATTATTCAAACTGATGATTTTTGGCATCATTGTATATTAAATCCAAGTTCGTAATGAGGTTTGCCGAATGCAGGACATAATTACTGTGAATGGATAATTTCCATAAGAAGGCGCAAAATAACACTACCATTCATTGTTATGTAATGGTCTATTATTTGTCTTTTTTAGAAAACGATGAAAATGAAAAGTTGGCCGGATGGTAGTGTTAATCCATTGGCTTCCTGTTCTACTTCATGAGGTAAGGTTCCTAGTTGAATTCATCGGGAAAGACTATGACAGTGCTGCTTTGATTCACGAGGCCAAGAAAGACTAGCAAGACTGAGCTATGACCAGTGGGATTGGCCAATTCAGAGATTACCCATGGTTTTTATATACCCACAATTTTTTATTATTATCGTTACTACAATCACTTTGGCTATTAAGGATGGCTTGAAGATATGACCAATAGGCTTGAGAAGTAGTGTTGTTTTCCAAGCAGTGTGGGTATCCAAGGACTCCATGAAATCCAATTCCTGAGTTGCATCTTAGTACTCGTCGGGCCTTCTGAAGCCTCACTGCTATCATGCCTCATTGCTATTCCCTGGGTAGCCTCACTGCTATCATGCCACGATAGATGACGTTGCAAATATACAGATGCATTCTGTTGGAAGCAACACCAATATTATGTGTTTCAAATGGTCACAAAACTTAAACAATTTAGAAACCTTTCCCTGCTTGCGGAGATAAAGATGAAGCTGAGTGGATTGTATTTGCTTCTTCAACCTGATTGAAAACAAAGTGAGTTGAATTTGTGTTCTACGATGGAAACAAAATAGAGTGGAGTTGAATCCACTATGCATGTAGGGAATCAAAACAGAGTAGATTTAGTTGACGATGTGTTTCATGAGTTTATGCTTAGTAGAGTCTAGTCCACTTGTTCTTGAATTGTTTCCCTGATATATTTTTTCCTTTATAAAAGCTTTTCTGATGATTAAACTAATAAAATAATATGTCTACGGCTCTTATAAAAAATCCTAAAGAGGCAATGAGGCAATGATATTGCCTCTTTAGGATTGCATTGTTCTTATTAAGTGGAAGAGATTCAGTGCATTGAAAAAGTGATCATGAGACGGTTAACACCCATTTGATCCTTCTATATCCCTAGTTGTTTCGACTTTCAACGGTCTTAGAGTCAAATTTGGTTATCAATATCAAGAGCTATGAATCAATATTACAATCATGCCTTACCAAGTTCCTGAGGCTATTGAGTGCAATCCATCATGATCCTAGAATGCTTCTTGCCAACATTTTATGGGGTGGGATGGTGGGACACTTCTGCTACAGATCCTTTTAGATGTGCACAACCATAACCAACTGTAGATGTTGCACTGAAAGCACAAAATTATACAAAGAAAACAATAAGTAAACATTTATATCAGTTTGAAACCTATAACACCAACAAATACAATGGTTTCCATCCTTCATCCTTCTTATATGAGGAAAGACACCTACCCTGCCTCCGAATCTATATATAGTGTTTAATCCAACGAATCAACTATTTAGAAAACATTGTGCAAGAACAAGAGGACAAACTTCTTATCTAACACATCCTAGAGGGTGAGGGATGGTCGAGTGAATTAACAAGATTTATAGACTCATCCTAGAATTGGGTAGGGGCCGCACTTGCTCATTCGACACAACATAGAGAGAGAGGGTAAAGGGGAAGGCTACACTGCAACTTATTGTTCCTCATTTTTATTGCAAGGATTTTCTCATAAAAAAATCCTATCTGCCAGTTTTCTAATCCTTGTAATGTTTCATGAATGCTCATTTACCATTTTCAGCTTCTTACACTCCAAGCCCCTTCTGGACCATTCTTAAATGTAAACTAAATCTAATATAATTGTTGAAAAAATTACCAGAGGACATCAGATACCGAAGATAAGAAAGGAACAAACAACATAAGCAAATGAAGATACACTACTGAGTAGTAACAATGGAACTGACCTGGAAAATGAGGCCTACAATGGTCGTTATAGAACGAAGGAGGATGAACACCTTTGTTCGCGATCATTTCATTTATCCTACACAAATCAAAGCTGAAGCCACCTTTAGGAGGAAGTTTGATCGCAGTATTCGCCATGGCTTCACAAATGGGAACATAAGCCATTTAAAAAAGTCACGATCCACCATCAAAATAGTGAATTAATAGCACACATGAAACCTGTGAAAAGTTTAACAATCCTAAAAAACATACAAGATTTCAAACTTGTCAAATGTAGATTGAGTATACTCGACAAGCTCCGGAAATTAGAGGGATTTCTTTGCAATTTGACACCTTCCAAACCCTAAATCACGACAAAAGGGAAAGAGAAATCCATCACTTGGGTTTTATATTTTTTGTTGTTGTGGTGGCGAGCTGAAAATGGAGCAAATAATTTCAAACCTGTAAAATACAGACTGAGTATACCCTGTAAGCTCTGAAAATCAGAGGTATTTCTTTGCAATTTGACACAACCCAAACTCTTAATCGCCACAAAGGGGAAAGAGAAATCCATCACTTGGGTTTTATACTTTTGGTTGGCATGGTGGCAAGCTGAAAATGGTGCAAATAGCAAATGTTTACTTCTTCTCTTTCTATTAATTGTTGCCTCTTTCTATTAAGAGTTGTTGTTGTCGTCCCATGTCCACACGATGTATTTGAGGGTGGGCCTCATATCTTGGCTGCATAATTTACTGTACTCTAGCGTATCCAACCAGTATTTCGAAGCTCCACCACGAAGAAGAGAGAGGGCGCGACTTCAAATATCTCGACGTCAATTGACAAATGTCCCTTTCGCCCATGGTCCGCGCCTTGCAAATTCACCTTACAGTCTTTCGATTTCTTAAAACTGAATCTGAATAGCTGGACAATCTCCTCCAGCCTAGTCATTATACTCCTCCAACTGAAAATATAAAAATAAAAGGAAAACTCATTATTTATATCAAAACACCATTCAAAAGAGGAAAAATATCTGTCTAAAATCCATTGCCCGACCTGTCAATCGTGAAGCCTGTAAGATATAAAATCACTTAGCTGTCAATCCAACCATGCGCAACAAATGGGAAAACCATACTTAGTTTACGAAATAAGGTTGCATCAAAAGAGGCAAGGCTTGAGCAACATGGACAACATTCAGTTCATTTCACAACTCAAGGAGCCGAAAGGAAAGGGAAAAAGCCTAGAAAGGGCATGAAGTGAATACCACCCAAGGCATATGAGCCTAATCATGGTCCTCAGCCTTATAAGAAGGAAAAGAACAGTGATAAGTGTCACTTCTGTAAAAAGTCAGGACACTATCAGATAGACTGTCCGAAATGTAGAGAATGGTTCGAAAAGAAAGGTATGTATTTAATTACTATTTGTTTCGAATCAAACCTAACTGAAGTTCTTTCTAATACTTGGTGGACTGACTCTGGGGCTACTACTCATGTTTCAAATACAATGAAGGGTTATCTCACAACCTAGATCACAAATCCAAATGAAAACTTTCTGTTCATGGGAAATCGGGTTAAAGCTCCAGTTGAAGCCATTGGAACTTATTGTTTATTTCTAGATTCTGGTCATCATTTGGATTTGTTTCACACTCTTTATGTTCCTTCTATTTCCAGAAATTTAATTTCCTTGCCTAGACTTGATATTGATGGTTACTTTTTTAATTCTGGAAATAAAAGTTTCAGTTTGTATAAGAGTACCTCTTTTGTTGGTTCGGGTATTCTTTGTGATGGTTTGTACAAATTAAAACTTGATGATCAATTTGCTGAAACTATTCTTACCCTACATCATAATGTTGGTACTAAACGTAGCCTCACGAATGAAAATTCCTCATACTTGTGGCATAAAAGACTGGGACATATTTCCAGAGAAAGGTTACTGAGATTAGTAAAAGATGGGATTCTCTTAAACCTAGATTTTTCTGATCTTGGGGTATGTGTAGATTGTATTAAGGGAAAACAAATCAAACACACCAGAAAAAGTGCCACAAGAAGTACTGAGCTTCTTGAAAGTATCCATATAGACATTTGTGGGCCTTTTAACAATCCATCTTTTGGTGGAGAAAAGTATTTTATCACCTTTATTGATCATTTCTCACATTATGGTTATGTCTATTTGCTGCATGAAAAATCCCAATCAATGGATGCCCTTAAAGTGTATATTACTGAAATTGAAAGACAATTAAACAGAAAGGTGTAAATCATTAGATCTGATAGAGGTGGTGAATATTATGGAAAGTATGATGAATCAGGGCAGTGCCCTGGCCCATTTGCTAAACTCCTTGAAAAGTGTGGCATATGTGCACAGTATACTATGCTTGGAACGCCACAATAGAATGGTGTAGCTGAAAGGCGTAATTGTACTTTAATGGATATGGTTAGGAGTATGTTAAGTAATTCCAATTTACCCAAGTCGTTATGGACGTATGATCTTAAGACCGTTGTATACTTATTAAACCGGGTTCCTAGTAAGTCAGTTCCAAAGACCCCTTTTGAACTATGGACAGGAAGGAAACTGAGTTAAGACACCTGCATGTTTGGGGTTGTTCATCAGAGGTTAGATTGTATAATCCACATGAAAAGAAATTGGATTTTAGAATGATCAGTGGTTATTATATTGGTTATCCTGAAAAATCCAAAGGGTATAGGTTTTATTGTCCTAATCACAGTACGAGAATTGTAGAGACCGGTAATGCCAGATTCATTGAAAATGGTGAATTCAGTGGGAGTAATAAATCACAAAGTGTGGTTATCCAAGAAGTTAGGGTACAGGTCCCTGTACCTATGGCTTCAAAGGAAATTGTTGTTCCTATTGTTGTTGAACAACCTGACAACATTGAACAACAAATTAATGAACCACCACTCCATAATGAGACTGTCACTAATGAACCAATGGTAGAAGAACCACAAGAAGTATCATTAAGGAGATCTCAAAGGAAAAGGAGGTTTGCTATTTCAGATGATTATGTGGTTTATCTACAAGAATCTGATTTTGATGTAGGGACGTGTAAGGATCCGGTTTCATTTTCACAAACCATAGAAAGTAATGATTCTCCTAAATGTATTGATGCCATGAATGGTGAATTGAAATCAGTGGACTAGGATGAAGTCTAGGATATCGTTGAATTGCCCGAAGGATACAATAAAGTTGGTTGCAAATGGGTCTTTAAGACCAAACGCGACTCTAAGGGTAATATCGAATGACATAAAGCTAGACTTGTGGCCAAAGGTTTCACTCAGAAAGGAGGCATCGATTATAAAGAGACCTTCTCTCTTGTGTCCAAGAAGGACTCGCTTAGAATCATTATGGCATTGGTAGCTCATTATGATTTGGAATTGCACCAAATGGATGTGAAAACTGCTTTTCTGAATGGGAGTTTAGAGGAAGAAGTCTATATGGATCAACCTAAAGGTTTCTTCATTAAAGGAAAAGAACACCTGGCTTGCAAACTTAAGAAATCAATATATGTACTTAAACAAGCTTCTCGGCAATGGTATCTTAAGTTTCGTAATACCATTACTTCTTTTGGATTTAAGGAAAACACTGTTGATCGGTGCATATATCTGAAAGTTAGTGGGAGTAAATTTATATTTCTGATTTTGTATGTTGATGACATATTTCTTGCCACCAGTGATCTTCGTTTATTACATGAAACCAAAAAAGTTTCTCTCTATGAATTTTGAAATGAAAGATATGGGTGAGGCATCTTACGTGATAGGAATTGAAATATGCAGGGATCGATCACGTGGATTGTTAGGATTGTCTCAGAAGGCTTATATCGAAAGAGTTCTAGAGAGATTTGGAATGAAGAAATGTTCAGCTGGTGATGCCCCTATTCAGAAAGGGGATAAATTCAGCCTTATGCAATGCCCACGAAATAAATGGGAACAAAAATAGTTTGAAGGAATTCCTTATGCTTCTGCAGTAGGAAGCCTAATGTATGCACAGACTTGCACCAGACCAGACATCGGTTTTGCAGTTGGTATGTTGGGAAGATACCAAATTAATCCTAGATTGGATCACTAGAAAGCTTCAAAGAAAGTGATGAGGTACTTACAGGGAACAAAGGATTACATGCCCACATTTAGGAGGTCTGATAATCTAGAGGTGATTGGCTACTCAGATTCGGATTTTGCTGGATGTGTTGATAGTAGAAAGTCCACTTTTGGTTATTTGTTCCTATTAGTTGGAGGAGCAATATCATGGAAAAGTGCAAAGAAAACTATCATTGCTACATCCACTATGGAAGCTGAATTTGTGGCATGATTTGAGGCCACAGTTCATGGATTGTGGTTGCGGAATTTTATCGCAGGACTTGGGATTGTCGACTCTATTTCCAAGCTGCTGAGAATTTATTGTGATAACTCTGCAGCTGTATTCTTCTCTAAGAACGACAAGTATTCTAATGGTGCTAAACACATGGAATTGAAATACTTTGCCGTCAAGGAAGAAGTTCAGAAACAACGAGTGTCAATTGAACACATAAGCACACTGCTTATGGTTGCAAATCCATTGACAAAAGGATTACCACCAAAGACATTTAAGGAACATGCCAATATAATGGGTATTGAACGTAGCACATAATACAGTTGCTACTTTTATGTAATGGATTGCATTATGTTATTTGTTTTATTTAACATTTTGAGATCTTAATAAAGGTGTTTCTGTTTGATAAATCCTGTTTTAAATATGTACGTACATGTATGAGAATAAATGTATGATGATAGGAATAGTCTCTGACAAGGGACATTATTGTTGGACCTTATGAATACACTTCTCATTTATAGACTATATGAAACAGGTTACTAATGTCGTGGTACATGGAAGGGACTATGTTGCCTTATTGACATAGAACCGCCATGACTCGCATTACTGAGTTGTTTAATTATAGTGTTATGATGACCAACTAAAAGTCAAGATGGATATGATTCATGGCGCACCTAATGTCCACCTTGTTAAAATCTAACATTAAGTTATCATATGTACCAAGTGGGAGAATGCAAGACTAATTTCTTATTAGTTTAATGGCCCACATGAAGAGACGCATGTGGTAGGCATTTACGATTCTCGAATGCTAATGGAAACTCCTTCTATGATGGGCAAGTGGAGTATAACCGTCTTGGGAAACCTGTCCTCTCTCCACCCATAAAAGATCCTTCAGAACACCCATCTTGTAAGTCTAAAAGAACGTATAAGAAAGGGGTAAGAGAGAGAAACCCCATTTTCTGCTCTGGAAGCTGAAGCAGTGATTAATCAAGATTTTGATCGTGTCCATATTTCTACGCTAATGGAACGAGGTAAGTAAATGATGATTGCTTAATTTCCTCTTTAAATAACACTTGTGAAGATCATGATAGTTCTAGATCCTGCAGATGTTGACTGCATAACAGAAATTTAAGTTTACAATATATATATATTTTGATTGCCTAAGCTTGACAAGCCATTATGGAACATTTTCTTGCTTCGAGTGTATATAAATGATTAATTCACTTTTTCCTTCGATACCATACATTTATATTTTTTGAGAACACAATATTGCATGTTATTCAAATAATGACTTCTTCTTCCTATTGGAACTATGGAGAAATGGGAGAAACATCATGGCACTATTACCAATTTGAGAAGGGTTCAAATATGAACAATTTTCTTTAGTTTATATCCATTATGCATATTTTATTCTCCATGTCTGAGTATAATTTTTTGGATATGTTTTGACTATCCTCTAAAGCACAAATATAAAATATGTAAAAATAAACATATATGCAAAATTTGCTGATATATACTGTACACTAATGTATTATGTATGGCCTAGAGGTCAAAGAACAATATGGTTTTATATCAATAAAGCCATGATCTATTTTCTATGGAAAAAAATATTTTGCTCAATGTTGTGTCACATAACTAATGTTTTTATATTTTATAGTTGATGCATTTTAGCGTGGTTTTATCCAAAAGGTACGCCCCGTCAACTCTAATAAATGACTCGTTGCACTTGTACATTTTTTTGGAATAAGGTCTATTATTATTAGCTCGACATGTCATGCAGACTGCATATTACTGCACATTAGCTTGACATGTCGTGCTAACTACACATTAGCTTGACTCCGAATTGCCAGATGGAGGAGTTTATTAAGAGTTCGAAGGATTTTATTAGGAGTTCGATTGTCACACGAAGTGCACATTAGATTGACTCACAGTTGCCAAATTGAGTTCGACTAAACCTTGTGCACATTAGCTTGACTTCCAACTCCCAGATTAAGTTCGAGTGCCACACGGAGTACACATTACCATTCCACTAAGTGCAGTTATCACATGAGTTATTTTTTATTTTTTTCCAACTACCACAAACTGCAGTTATCACATGAGATATTTTTTATTTTATTTTATAATTGTTTATTACGAATTTTGAACGCCTAAAGAATCAATCTGGACAATACACTTGTTACATCCTCCTTCAATTTAGGAAAAACATTTATGGTATTCCACCCCAAAATTCTAAGATATAAACTCCTATTGACTTAAATATACAAATCACTCTAAAATTTCATACAAATAATATTTTCAACCTTTTTCAAAGATGATTAGCTAATTTTCTAATTTGCTTATTTATTATTATTTTTTATTTTTAAATTATATTTTTTATTTACTAATTTATTATTAATATAAATATTTTTTTTTATTGATGTAATTTATTTGTAAATGATTTATTATTCTTCTTATTATTATAGCTATGCCTATCATCAATTTTAATTTATTATACCTAGAGTAGATTGAGTTTTCTATACAAGATTGAAATTAAGTCATATGGATTTTATCTATTATGTTGAAATATATAAAGTAAAGACATAAGTCAATTTGATGATTTATTTGAATGTTTTAATTGTTATATTTATTTACTTTATATTTAAAATATTATAAATAAAAAATTGCTAATTATATAAGAAAACACTTTGAAGTATATTAATTGGATCGTAAAGTCTCTACTAATGTTTTTTATATAAAGTAAAGACATAAGTCAATTTGATGATTTATTTGAATGTTTTAATTGTTATATTTATTTACTTTATATTTAAAATATTATAAATAAAAAATTGCTAATTATATAAGAAAACACTTTGAAGTATATTAATTGGATCGTAAAGTCTCTACTAATGTTTTTTAAGCTTGTACTTATTGGAATTAAATTTGAATGAATATCTATTAAATTTACTTAAATAATAATAATAACAATATTAATAACCAACTTTATAAGAGATATATAACTAGCATTTGCACCGAGAGGTGCAAAAAAACGTCGAGAGAATAAAAATATTGAGTCTTTCCGTAACTAAACTTTTTTGTTTTATCTTGGGAGACTGGAAATTACATTTTGAGGATCAACATATCTGTCGCTCACTCCCTGCCCCTCTCTCTCCCCGTCTCTCTACATTTTGGGTTTTGTAAAGATAAAACTAAAATTAGTAGTTCCAAAAAACTAAGTGGAGTCGTCCACCGAAAAACATATCGAAGTTCCACATCCCAGTTTTTGCACTTCGGAAAACGGAAAGCGGATGCCAAAGAAATTGCTAAAAAAAATCAAAGGTATGATTTCCTCAATATACTTTCCCGATTTCTATATTCCGCACTACGGAAAGAGGAGGTCGAAAATACAAAATGTTTTATTACAAAGTTGTAACTTCCACACTGCGGAAAGCGGAAGTCGAAAATGGATTTCCCCGATGACTTGAAAAAAACGGATCCCGTTGACTTGAACAATTTTCGCAAAATAAACAATTTTAGCAATGATATGTGTTTCGTAAAATGACTAAAGCTTTCTAATTTGGCTAAAGTGAAATATCTTGCAACTACTACTAATATTTGGATAATTGGCATGTCTATTAATATTTAGTATTTCTTAGTTCTTGTTATTTTCATTTCATTTTTTTCTTTCTAAAATAAAGACTTTGATGCTTATAGACCTTGTTTATTTATACAAAAAAATTAAAAACAGATACATTTACAATTTATTGTGATAAAAATGTTGTCCTATAATATAATATTAGATAGATTCAAAATTAAAATAGATTTAATTAATTACAATTAAAATGCAATTTTGTTATTAACTAAATTCAAAATCAAAGCTTTGATTGCACATTAAATAAAAATCAAAGTTCCAAAATCCGAAAAGTATCCGACTCATATTTTTTTCTTATTTCCCGATAGTATTTCTTAGTTCTTATTATTTTTATTTCTTTTTTTTTCTAAAATAAAGACTTTGATGCTTATAGACCTCGTTTATTTTTACATAAAAATTAAACAAAGATATACTTACAATTTATTGTGATAAAAAGGTTGTCCTATAATATAATATTAGATAGATTCAAAATTAAAATAGATTTAATTAATTACAATTAAAATGCAATTTTGTTATTAAATAAATTCAAAATCAAAGCTATGATTGAACATTAAAGAAAAAATCAAAATTTGGGTTTCTGCATTCGCCAGTGCGGAATGCGGAAATCAAAAAAGTATTTGACTCATATATTTTTTTCTTATTTCCCGATTCCCGCTTTCAGCTTTTGGGAATGCGGAAATGGGAACTTTGATTTTTCTTTTTGCAATTTTCTTTTCCACGACTGAAGATGCTTCATAATAAAAATAACTAAAAACATGAAGAATTTATTTTGATCTAAATTTATCAAGTACCAACAAAATCCATAAAGAATTTAAATTTAAATCTTTAAATACTTCAATGATACAGATTTAAATACTTGAAGTATACATAATTAAGATAAATTTAATTTATAATGTATATATTAATATTTTCACTTGAAATGTTGTTATTAAAAAAAGTACTATTAAATAAAATAAAAATCAATATATCTCAATGAGAAAGAGGTCTTATGCACTCTCACACTTTCCTAATTTCTGATTTTCGATTTAGATTGCGGAAATCGACTCCTCCACTTACGAAACAGGGTTCCCGCACTTTCATGCTTTTTTAGTTTCCGATTTCCTGTTTGGAATGACGAAGTTGGCTTTTGGTTTAATCTTTCTAATTTATGATAGATAATAAAAAATAATTTCCAACAATAACATGACTATAAATATAATGGCATTGTTAAATGAAAATTAAAAAAATCATATTAAACTTAAAAATAGTATCAAAGTTTATTTTATACCATAATTCCTGGGAATCACCTTCCCGTTTGCTAGTTAGCTAAAAAATAGTTCCTATTGATATTGTAGTAGATTATGGTGAAAAACTTAAAACAAATATTTGAAATGTAAAATTCATTATAGTTTGTAAGCATTTTCAAGTAGAAATCATAGCATCCATCATGATATATTAATGTCTATGGGCTTATTGAATAAACAATTTTAGCAGTGATATGTATTTCACAAAATGAGCAAAGCTTTCTAATTTGGCTAGAGTGAATTTTCTTGCAACTACTACTAATATTGGGATAAGTGGCATGCCTATTAATATTTAGTATTTCTTAGTTCTTATTATTTTCATTTCATTTTTTTTCCTAAAATAAAGACTTTGGTGCTTATAGAATTCATTTATTTTTACATCATAATTAAACAAATATAAATTTACAATTTATTATGATAAAAATGTTATCCTATAATATTAGATAGATTTCAAATTAAAATAGATTTAATTAATTACACTGAAAATTCAATTTTGTTATTAAATAAATTTAAAATCAAAGCCCTCATTGCACATTAAAGAAAAATCAAAGTTTCGATTACCGTATTCCCCATTGCTAATATTTTTTTTCCTTATTTCCCGATTTGCGCTTTCCACATTGGGGAATGTGGAAATCAGAAATTTGATTTTTCTTTTCGCAATTTTTCTTTTCTGCAACAGAAGATGTTTCATAATAAAAATAACAAAAAACCTGAAGAGTCTATTTTGATCTAGATTTATTAAGTACAATAAAATCCAAAAATAATTTAAATTTAAATCTTTAAATACTTCAAGGATACAAATTTAAATACTTGAACATACATAATTAAGATAAATTTAATTTATAATGTGTATATTAATATTTTCAATTGAAATATTATTATTAAAAAAAATACAATTAATTAAAATAGAAATCAATATATCTCAATGAGAAACAGGTCTTCCTTATTCTCACACCTTCCTGATTTCTGATTTCCGGTTCGGATTGCGGAAGTCAACTCCTCCACTTACGAAATAGGGTTTCCGCACTTTCACGCTTTTTCAGTTTCCAATTTCTAGTTCGGAATGCTTCCGATGTCATATTTCCGGTTCAGATTGCAGAAGTCGCTCCTCCTCTTACGAAATAGAGTTCCCGCACTTTCATGCTTTTCCGGTTTCCAATTTCCGGTTCGAAATGCGGAAGTCGGTTTTCGGTTTAATCTTTCTAATTTATGATATATAATAAAAAATAATTTCCAACAATAACATGACTATAAATATAATGGCATTGTTAAATGAAAATTTAAAAAATCATATTAAATTTAAACATAGTATAAAAGTTTATTTTATACCATAATTCCTGGGAATCACCTTCCAGTTTCCTAGTAAAAAACAGTTCCTATTGATATTGTAGTAGATTATGGTGAAAAACTTAAATAAATATTTGAAGTGTAAAATTCATTATAGTCTATAATTATTTTCAAGTAGAAACCACAGTATCCATCATCATATATTAATGTATATGTGCTTATTGAATAAACAATTTTAGCACTGATATGTATTTCGCAAAATGACCAAAACTTTTTAATTTGGCTAAAGTGAAATATCTTGCAACTACTATTAATATTGAAACAATTACTGCTAATATTGGGATAATTGACATGTCTATTAATATTTAGTATTCCTTAGTTCTTATTATTTTCATTTCTTTTTTTTTTTTCTAAAATAAAGACTTCGATGCTTATAGACCTCGTATATTTTTACATCAAAATTAAACAAAGATATATTTACACTTTATTATGATAAAAATGTTGTCCTGTAATATTAAATAGATTTAATTAATTACAATTAAAATGCAATTTTATTATTAAATAAATCAATGACATCCTCGATCGGAGGATCAACATATCTCTCTCCCTCGGCTCTCTCCCCCCCCCCCCCCCCCCCCCCCCCCCCCCCCCCCCCCCCCC
>LPNX010400666.1:175803-202840 GCA_001517045.1 Pseudotsuga menziesii
TTTGATTCTGTTGGTCTTATGGACATAGCCCCTATCAATGCCGAGCCCACTTGGAGAAACGGTAGGGTTGGTGAAGAGGGTATTAGTAAAAGATTAGATCGCTTCTTACTCTCTTCTTCCTTGATACCCACCCTTAAGGTCCATCGTGTGTGGATTCAACATGTTGATATATTTGACCATTACCCGATCTTTCTTGAATGGAATAAATCGGTGGGTTCCTGCAACTTCCCCTTTAAGCATAACAGATCTTGGCTCACAGATTTGGAATTCAATCTCTGGGTTGCTAAAAAATGGCCGGAGCTTGATCTTTAGTCTTCTCATAACGGTTTGGACCTCCTCACACATAAGCTTCGAACTCTAAAGAGAGAAGTTAAAGCTTGGACTCGGGAAAAAGAAAACACTATGAATTCTGATTCTATCAAGTTGGATAAGGATATTGAAACCCTACTCTCGGAATCCTATTCCGGTATTATCACTCATGAGGATCAGTTAGCTCGGAATCAACTTAGATAAAAAAAAAAAAAGCTGCAGGATCATATCTTACTCACTTGGCAACTCAAGAGTCGTACTAAGTGGGCCATGTATGGTGACTCCAACACCAAGTTCTTTCATGCTATAGCCTCAGGTAGAAGAAATCATAACACTATATGGCCTTTAGAAGATGAGAATGGTCACTGTATTGAGGACGAGCATGCTCTTAAGGAGCTAGGTAAAAGACATTTTGCACATATTTTCTGTGATGATAATCAAACCCGCTTGCTGACCCAACTCAAGGTTGTCTTGCTTTACCCTTCTATGATCTCACAGGAGGATGCACCTAGTCTCACTGCACCTGTTACTCTGCCTGAGAATGAAAGAGCATTGAAAACTTTCAAGAAGGACAGGAGTCCTGGTCCCGATGGTTGGCTTGCCGAATTCTATTTACACTTCTTTGACATGTTGGGAAATGAATTGTTGTTAGCTATTGAATGTGCAAGGACTACAGGTTACATTACCCCCTCTCTGAATTCTACTTTCCTTGCCCTAATTCCAAAAAGGGACAAACCCTCAACCTTTGCTGACTTTAGACCTATCTCCTTGTGTAACTTGATGTACAAGCTAATTGCAGAGGTGATTGCTGTCAGACTTAAGCCTTTCCTGGACTCTCACATATCCAGAGAGCAGTATGGATTCCTTAAAAATCGCCAGATAGTGGAACCTATAGGCATTACCCAGGAGACTCTCCATACGATAAAGACCAAGAATACTTGTGCTCTCATCCTCAAATTGGATTTGGTAAAGGCATTTGACAGAGTTAACTGGTCTTACATTAGACTCATTCTGATACAGATTGGGATGCCTCTCCTTGGTGTTAATTGGATTATGGGATGCCTAACTACAACAAACTTCACTGTATTGATCAATGGTACTCCCTCACAGTTCTTCAGTGCCTCTCGAGGAATCAGACAAGGTTGTCCATTGTCACCTTTGCTTTTCATACTTATTATACAAGGCCCGAGTCTCTTGATCTCTGATGCTAGGGAGCATGGTCTCATTAGAGGAATAAAATACTCCTCTACACTTGCACTTACACACCTCCTTTTCGTGGATGATGTGATCTTGCTTGGTACCGGTACCTTGCCTGAATGGATTGCATTTGAAGTAATTCTAGGTACCTTCTGTAAGGTATCAGGGATGAGCATAAGTGTTGATAAATCTTGTTTCCTCTTCAACAATGTGGATGAAGGTACACTGGGTGATATAGCTAGAGTCCTGCCTTACAAAATGGAACCTATTGCCTCTGGTTTCAAATACCTTGGTTATTTTCTTAAACCGCCGAGGTATAAGGTCAGTGATTGGAATTGGTTGGTGCAGAAGTATGAAAATAGAATTCTTCATTGGTCTCACAAGCATATTTGTTTGGGTGGCCGTCTGATCCTTGTACAAGTTGTTCTGTCTAGTCTCCCTGTATATTGGCTGGGCCTTACACCCATTCCCGTCTCTGTCTTAAAAAGGCTTAGAAGTATTACCTTTGCTTTTCTGTGGGGCTCTACAGGTACTAGACACAGGTATCATTTGACTTGTTGGAAACAACTATCCTGGCCGAAAGAGAATGGCGGCAGGGGCATCAAAAACCTACATTGGTTTAGTATTGCTCTTAGGATAAAAAAATTCTAGATGGTACTACAAAATGAAGGGCCCTGGCACAATGTTTTAATGGGTAAGTATCTGAAGAACCTCTCGGTGGTGGCATGGCTCAGAGCTAAAAACTTCAAATTCCGTGGAGTTTCTACTATTTGGAGAGGGTTCCTGCAAACTCTTCCATGGTTGGGAAGATGTCTATCATGGCAAGTGGGTAATGGTCTAGACGTTCTCGTGGGCATCGACCCTATCATTGGTACACAAACTCCTCAGACTCTACCAACTGGGATCAGAGAATTCTTGGAGGACCTGTATATATCCACACTCTCGCAAGAACGCAATATTGTGCCTAGAACACATCATTACTGGTACACGGATGAGGACCTGTGCATTGCTGGAGATTGGAAAATTGCATGGGACAATTACATGAGGGGACTGGAGCTAGGAAGGATTAGGCTCAATCTTCTGTCGGATTCTCTTGTTTGGGATCATAACAGATCAGCTGGTTCAACATCTGCGAAGCTTGTTTATGATTGTATTGTATAATCCTCACATCCCCCGGCAGGTAACAGTTTACAAGCCCTCATTTGGTTTGGTATTTGTCCCACTAAAATCAATTGTTTTATTTGGCTGGGGCTGGAAAATAAAATTTTAATGTGGGACAATCTCCAGAAGAAAGGTTGGATTGGGCCTGGCATATGTCCACTCTGCAGTGCTGATAATGACAGTGTTCATCATTTATTTTATTCATGCTCTGTTTGGAAGGATGTTATCATGCATCTCAGTAGACAGTTCCACTTCATTCCCCCTTCCTAGTGCGATAATCTCCATAATTTTATGAGGAACTGGATTATCAGGTTCACAAAGTACTTGGTATGCTGCTACCTTCCATTCTTTGCTATGTGGACTATCTTGAAAGCTAGGAATACTTACATTTTTGAAGGGAAAAAAATGTTTGTCTTGAGCATCATTTTATAGATTGCGTATTTCTCCCAGTTGTATCGGCCTCCCAGTAGGAAGGCAAAAAAACCTAGGTCCCTAGGTTTGGGTCCTCTTCTTGCCTACCCCTGTGGAAAGTTTTGATGGGGCATCTGCCAAAAATATTGGAGGAATAGGTATCTGTTTATACCTAAATAAGTCTCATTCCTTCGAGTTTGCTCTGGGAGCAGGATCATGTACCAATACCAAAGCAGAAATCATAGGGCTTTGGGCTCTTCTACATATTGCCCAGGTGATGGGAATACCCACACTTAATATATTTGGTGACTCATCTGTCATTATTAACTGGGCTAAGGGTACTGATACTCTTTCTCCACCTGATCTCAGTCATTGGTGCAAGGATACCAGAAAACTTTGCACCTACTTTCTTAACCTATCCTTCAGTCATATCTACCATGAACATAATCAGCTAGCAGACAGTCTATCGAAGTCTGCCCTTTCTTTGGCTCCTGGATCTGGTATCTACTTTGAAATTTTTGAAGGCCTTTTGGTCTCTCATGACACTTTCAAGCTCTTTTGAGCTCGGTGCTGGAGCTTGTTCTCCAATTTCTTATTTAACACCTCTTTGGCTGTTTGGAGTGGGCACCTTCAGATAGCAGCTTTGCACTTTTTTGTTCACAGTGGAGATGGGTATGATGGATAGCTATCTCCTTTTGTCTCTGACTGGATTGAGTATTTGATGGGTATGTTCCTTGATCTCCCCCTCGGTAGCTCTATTGAGTTGAGACTTATTTATGGTGTACAGTATAATGGTACTCTCTCATTGATCTTGTATGATTGTAACCCTTATCTGGGATGGCACTTCAAATGCCCTTTGATTCATTTTATGAATATCAAGGACATGCTTTTTTCCTTCTGAAAAAAACTGTGCAAAATGATGGAATAACTACGTGAATTGATGTAATTACACAAACCATTTTTAAACATTATGTGGTATCAACCCATAATATTTATTTGGCCATAATAAATTGGGAGTATCCAAATATTAAAATTCAAAAAAGTTAAATACTAAAAATTTATTCTTTTGATTTAGCAATTCTAATTTTATGTTTGACTTAAAATAATATGAGTAAGCAAAATCTAATTTTATGTTTATATAAAACAACATTAAAAACCAACAAAAACTTTTTTTTCATAATTGTCGCTTTGTGTTCTTATTTTTCTTAATATATTAATAGGTATGGGATTGTCATTAGATTAATCTATATTGGTGGTTGATATCTTGTTGAAAACTTAAAAAAGGTTTACATTTTTTGCAATAACTTTTGGATTGAATCTTGGTCGTATTGCTCCAGTCTTACAGTGGGTGGTCCAAGTAGTCCAAGTAAATTATTTAATTGGTGAATCTATATATTAAATAATAGGTTGTTTGTCATTTCATTTTATAAAGATGTTTTTTTAAAATTTAAATTATATGTAAATTTTATTTAAAGATTGTCGATTTTCTATTTTCAGATATAGGAAACTGGAAATTCTAGTTTTTGTTAAGGTTATTTGGGGTATCCCCATTTTTTATTTTCAATATTTCTGATATAAAAAAGTGGAGACTCAAGTTTTTGTTGAAATAATTTGCTATTGTTTTTATATTTTAATAACGTTCATTTGTCCGATTTCCGACTTTTTCTTTTCCATATCGGAAACTAGAGATGTACGATTTCTGACTTTTTCTTTTGCCTATCAGAAACAAAAGATCCCACATGCTTTTTGACTGAATGATTTTATAGTATTGTTTTCTAAGATAATATTATATAATATTGTCTTTTTTAAAGATCAAGGTTTGAGATAGTTATCGAGCATTAGAAAATATTCCAATCAAAATATTATATATTTTCATTTGTAAAAAGTAAAATATATTTTTTGTAATTTAAATTTAAAATTTTCCTAATTTTAATATATAATTTAAATTATTAAATTAAGATATAAACTAATTCACTTCCAAAACTTGTGGCACACCGGCCAAATTTAAGAATAGTGTGCAAAAGAAAATAATGGCAATGACAATGGGCTTGAAATGAGAACTAAAATTTTCATTTAAAGCGCAAGAAACCCTAAATTTCTCTATAACATGGAATTTTAGATTATCACCCATGTTTAGTTTAGTTGCTATATTTAGATTATTACTCTTTTTAAGATTTTATTTTAATTTTCAATATAATATGCTTTTACAAAAAATTAATATACTTTTTATTATTTTCTTAAATTTTTGTAAAAGCATAAAAACTAACTTTTTTTTATTTTATAAAATCATATTAATGAATAATATTTTTAATCATATTCATAGTGTGTTAAATTGTGAAAAATGATAGAATAGCTACCTGAATTGATGTAACTACATAAACTATTTCTAAACATTATCTGGTATCAACCTATAATGTTTATTCTGCTATAATAAATTCGGAGTGTTAACCTTTGATTTAGGGATTCTAATTATATGTTTGACTTAAAATAATATGAGCAAACAAAATCTGATTTTATGTTTATATAAAATAACATTAAAAACCAACAAAAACTTTTTTTCATCATTAGATTAATCTATATTGGTGGTGGGTATCTTGATTAATCTATATTGGTGGTGGGTATCTTGCAATAACCTCGTTAGTATTGCTCCACTCTGGGTGGTCCAAGTAAATTATTTAATTGGTCATTATATATATTAAATAATAGGTTGTTTGTCATTTCATTTTACAAAGACGTTTTTTAAAATTAAAATTATATGTAATTTTTATTTAAAGATTGCCGATTTCCTATTTTCCATTTCTTATTTTCCGTTATACCGGAAATTCAGGTTTTTATATATCTGAAAACATCGATTTTTTTATTTGTAATGTTGATTCATTTTTCGGATTTCCGATATTTCAGATACCGAGAATATCTTTTTTATTTTATTTTAATAACTTATAGTATTATTTTTCTAAAATACTATTAAGATCAAGGTTTTAGATAGTTATCAAGCATTAAAAAATATTCCAATCAAAGTATTACATAGTTTTCATTTATAAAAAGTAAAATATATTTTTCCTAATGTTAATTTTAATTTTTTCTAATCTTAATATATAATTTAAATTATTAAATTGAGAAATGAACTTATTCATTTCCAAAACTTGTGACACACCGGCCAAATTTAAGAATAGTGTGCAAAAGAAAATAATGGCAATGACCATGGCCTTGAAATGAGAACTAAAATTTTCATTTAAAGCCTGAGAGACCCTAAATTTCTGTATAACATGGAATTTTAGATGATCACTCATGTTTAGTTTAGTTGCTATATTTAGATTATCACTCATGTTCAGTTTATTCTTTATAAATTTAATTTATAGAAAAAATATTAGTTAAATATTAATATTTTTAAGAGTTATATTTAATTAATAGTTATAAATTTATTTTATAAAAAAAATAATAATTAAATATTAATATTATATTTCACATAAATGAAAAACAAAAAAGAGACAAAACCATAATTTATCATCACATTTAACACTTGAAACATAATTTAAGAACAGTGTTCTGAAAGATAAATTGATAATCAATTTACTTTTCAGCTTTCCACTTTACGAAGCCGAAATTCTTGTGGATTGCATAAACTCTACCTTGCGGAAAGCTCAAGGTAAAATCTGTCCAAATGTATAAGTAATGCTATCTATCCAATGCATTCTACCTTGCTTGAAAGCTCAAGGTAAAATCTGTCCAAATGTATAAGTAATGCTATCTATCCAATGCATTCTACCTTGCTTGAAAGCTCAAGGTAAAATCTGTCCAAATGTATAAGTAATGCTATCTATCCAATGCATTCTACCTTGCTTGAAAGCTCAAGGTAAAATCTGTCCAAATGTATAAGTAATGCTATCTATCCAATGCATTCTACCTTGCTTGAAAGCTCAAGGTAAAATCTGTCCAAATGTATAAGTAATGCTATCTATCCAATGCATTCATCCTAGATTTAAGAAACTGGTACTGGTGAATGGTAGTTGAATCTATTATAAAAAACCTGCTGGCAATACAATGTTGTAACTAAGGATTACATATGTTTTTTTATTTTAGGCATTAATTGGAAATGTTGTTTTTAAATACATGTAAGGGAGGGAACAACGAGGGGCACAACCAATTCTCTGTCAATGGAGCTTCTTGTTGGTACTCATGTTAAATATTACGTGTGATCAGCTCGATCCAATATGGAGGTTTTCATTAGCTTTGGATTGAGGTTTCAAGATTTTAATAAACGATTAAAATAAACTTTAAAAGAAGTATTTTAAGATTTTTTACTTTTTTATTCGTCAAAAAAGGGAATGATATATAACACTTCTATTCTTATGAAATTTAATCAAAACCCACTTGTCAAACATAATTTTATAGTATTGTTTTCTAAAATAATATTATAATATTGTTTGTTTTTAAAGATCAAGATTTTAGATAGTTATTAGTTCAACTAAGATAAGATTTCTATATCATTATGCAGAGCTTAGCACACCATGAATAAGCTTTCTATGATGTTTAAGAGAGTCTGTTGCCAGTATTGTCACTTAAAAAGAGAGTACTCACAGCAATAGTATTAAAGGTTAAACATTCAAAGTAAAAAATAATTATTATAAAAATAAACTTGAATTTTTAGCAAAATAAAAGTGTGGGAACCGGAGAAAGTGAAGAATTGTAAGTTTTAAAAGTATCTGAAAACCGAAAAAGCCTGAAAGTGTGAAAACCCTGTTTCTTAAGTCCATAAACACAACTTCAGCAAAAAATGACCGTGCAATATTTCTGTTTCAGAAAATGCAAGCTAGAAATAGTCCAAATGAGACTTCCGCTGTTTATTTTAGCCATTGAAGGCTGTTCTGTCCACGCAGACAGCAAAAACTATACACTTAAAAATCTTTAAAGCTTTTCTCAACATTTCTCCAAGAATCAAGATTGTTTTTTTTCAATATTTCTCCAAAATTAAAGATTGTTTTTTTTCAATATTTCTCCAAAACTAAAGATTCAAATTCCATCTCCGCTCAGTATCACCAAGAACAATCAAATCCATCCTGTGAAATTGCCCAAAACTAGCTAAACCTGTCGACTCTGCTTCCGACCTCTGCTTGGAAGATTGTCCAGACACTGTCAGCACTTGTTCAAATAATTTTACTTACCAGTTGTAGAAAACGGCAGCACGCTTAGCAATAAATTATTTGAAAAGAAACAATCCGAAGGGAGATGAAATCCTGGTAGCACTGACATTTACCAGTGAAGAGTTTAAATCCAGAATTTAGAATTCAAGGAACTGTTCCTCCGCCTGCCGTTGTTCCGCTGTACAAAACATAAATTCAAATCAAAACATCCAATTGGATTTCAAATGAATTTGAATATTGTAGATGTTTGGTTAAAGTTCAGAATAATTTACTATATTTCTAGAGTATGGTAATATTTGTTATTATTTCTAGGGTATAGTAATACTTGTTATCATTTCTAAGGTAATGTTATGGATTTATTCGATTAGGTTTTTAATTGTAAAAGCGAAGCAACTCGAACCTAACTTAGTAATTTCAAAATTGCAGCGACAACAGAGATTTGCTAGAAGTTATTTTGTGCTTGTTTGAATAATTTGCTGTATACATTAGCTTTAACGGACTACTTCAATGAAACTAATTAAAAACACTTTCTGGAAAATATTATAAGCCAAAAAAACTGATAAGAAAGATGCACAGAGAGTTTGCAAGAGCATTACAAACAAAATAATGATAGAAACCTTGGGACATCTCCGAGAGCCTGTGTTTCTGCATGTGATATACTGCAACTCTTTAATTTCCTTTTTCTTGTTTGGCTTTGTGTTATATCTGGTGCTAGATTTTAAATTTATTTATAAACAATTATAAAAATTTGTAAAAAATTATTTATTTATTTAAAGATTTCGGATTCCGAACTCTGGAATCAGGAAGGTTGGTAGCAGAAACACAAGAGAAAAGCCAAGGAAAAGTTAATGAAAAGTGAAGTGGGGAAATCCAAAAAGATGGATTTGCAGAAATTAAAAATCTAGAACCCGAGTTCCGCAAGGCAGATTGAATTTGCGGAGATTTAAAGTGGAGAAACTTCCCCAATCCGAAACTTTAAATCTCCTTATTTCTTTAAATCTCAGGCCCGTCTTGAACTCCACGAGCTCTCCGCCATGGATATAAAGATCCGGTTGAAAATGCATGATCAGGACCAGGATTATCAATATTGATCAAGTTCAAACGGTAAAGATCATTGGGATCTCCGTTAATCTTCGTATTTTACCTCTAAAAAATGATGAGAAATATTAACTAACCATTATTGGTCATCTAAGTTATATTGGTCATCTAAGTTAAAGATGTGCTACTTACTAGTCTTAAAGTTTGTTTTGTAAGTGAGGGGAGGAAGACTAATACTTGTGAAATATGTCTTAGTGTGCATACAAGTCTATTAGTTGTTTTGGGTTTGGGTTAAGATTCCTTATAGTAAGGAGGATTGACTCTGGTCACTCAAGAAGGTGGATACGAGGATTGGAAATTGGTGTTTAAAATGGTTGAGGTTGACTAATACTTGTGAAATCTGTCTTAGAGTGCATATAATTATATTAGTTGTATTTGGCTAAGGTTCCTAAATTCATTCTAGAAAAGATAAGTAAAAAATGTTTTAATTTTCTGGAGATTGGTAAAAAGGAGGAGGAGGGGGTTCATCTATTTAAATGGGTTTTTGAAGCATTCTTGTGAGAGACATATATCTTAGAAGTGAATTGATGAAAGATTGGATAAGAATTGAGACTAAAATAGTCAATAATGTGTCAAATTTTTGGGTTGGTTTAGTAAAAGATTTTCATTGTAACACCCTAGTTTTGACCTCATTTGCATTAAATATATATGATGTATATATTATAATTAATCGTGGTGTGGAGCTAAAGGAAAAAAGCCCCACCATGGATTATCATTTTTATGATTTGGCGATTAAATCAGTGCCGATGGTATTTCGTGCTAGCCAGGCACGTTATGATTTTTAAATCATCATGTAAATATGCAATTAATTAAAAAACCCACAACCAACTATGTCAATGCAACAAATAATGAGATGGGGGAATGATTTCCTAAGGATAAAGGGGGGGGGGGGATTATTCAAACCTTTGGGCCAATGGGGAAAAGCCAAATGTCAAAGGGAGAACCCATCAAACTCTCAACTACCTTTCTTGTCTTATTTGCCCAATCATTTATTACTGCCACAAATTGGTTGGGTTGGTTATTGCATGGGATGGGCAAGGTTTGACAGCCCAAATTCGAATTGGAGAAGCCATCAGTTTTTGGGAAATGCGTTTTGACTCCTTAGGCAAGTAAAAACACAAAAACGTATGCCATTCTACCATGATTTCATGTTTTCATGTTTTCACCACCATTTTTCCTTCACGTGAGCTCTCTCAGGCATTCAAAACTTCCTATGTGTGAAACCATTCACGTTTTTGGTTGTTACCTCATTTTACTGAAGCTGGTAAATCGTTTTTGGGGATTATCAGTGGTTGAGTTTCCTTTCCCACGTTTTTGCTGCATTTTCCCTATTGTTTCCAAGCTAGAAATCATTTTCTGGCAATGCCCAGTGAGGGGAAGAGGAGATCCACGATTTTGGGTGTTGTTGAGTTCGTTTTGGCCACGTTAGGGCCAAAACGTCCCTGGAAATCGACTTGTTGTTAGGGGACTATTTTACCCATCCTGGCAATTCGTTTTTGTTTCCCATACTATTTTTCTTCAAACCCAAAAATCGTATTGTGTTGTGGGTGCATATTTTGGCTTTAAACGGCATTGAATTAGGACTGGAAATGGGGTCTGAGTCTGCTTGATAAACCTAGAGTGTGCAGGAGCCTCACAAACAGAGCTAGAGGGATGGATTTTTTCTTTGCACCCCCTGAATAGCACTGGAAGGGAAGGCATAGCCTGAGGGACTGTGTAGCAGAGAAGGGGATGCTTCCTTGTGTTAGGTGTGTGTGGATGTTTTAGAAGCCATGCTAGTTTATGGTGTAGGTGTCCATAATTCTTCAGTGAGCCACTAGCTTAGCATCCAACTTTTCTAGCTCCTCGATGGCCTGATAAACCCAACTGTGTTGGCTGGGCTAAGTTGTGTATCCTTGGCTACGTGTGAGCCTGCTAGTTTCCCCTTATTCCTTGTGGAATCATGCCCAGCTCGGGGGTGGCAGTGTTGTTGAGTGATTGATGAGCACACTAGCCTATGGTTGGGTGGAACATTGCAACATCGTAGCTGGTTACAGGACAAGCTTCTTCTAAGATAAGTATATCTTGTGCTTAAATACTTGCAACTGTGTTGTTTTATAAATCAATATGAACACGTTAAATGGTGTGAATGAATGAATTTGCTTCTACTATTTAATAATCGTTTATTCATCTGTGTATGTTTATTTCCAATGCATTTTTATATCATGTTTATGAGGCTAGTTTGTCCGAATTAGATAGCTAGTAGCTACGATTAGTTGCGTCCTCTTCGCCGAGGTGAGGGGTGGGGATATGACATTCATGTTATTGCAAATTGGTTTGCTTGGAGGATAGATGATGGGAAGAAGATGTTGGTGGGTAGGGACTCTTGGATTGGAGTTCCTCCTTGCTATATGTTCTTTTTTGATATGTTGGAGGAATTGAAGTCTATGGGTGTTAGCACCCTGGAACATGTCTCCTTATTGGAAAGGAATATGGGTAGTGACCATAGATGGGTGAACAAGGGAGCTTTGGGCCTGACTGGCTCTTTGGAAATTAAATGGGAAGACTATGTACAAGCTTTGAAACATTATGGGATTAGTCTTATCTGAAAGAAGGATGCACTTGCTTAGTCTTGGAATAATGACAATGGTTAGGTAACCGCTAAACTTGCTTACTAGTATATCATTTTTTCAAATTGAAATGAATATGGTTGTTTGTGGCATAAGTTTATTTGGAAGTGGGAATACCTGGACTCAAAATTATATTGTGGTTATGGTTGGCATTAGAAAATAAATTCAATAGAGAGAATTTGGGGTCCAAAATAAGCCTCATAAGGAAAATAATAAAATAAGAGTTGAAGTAATCAAATAAGATTTATGAATTTTGAAGTAAAAGAGAAAAAAACTATTTTTTCTTTGTATTTTCAACTTATCTCCATCCAGTTTAAATCAAATTTCGAGTGAGAGGACTCCTTGGATGCGTAATTCAATTATGTGCACAAAGATTACCCGCATTACATACGTTTGATGGACCCCACCCCAGAAAAATGAGAAATACATAAAAAAATGTGTTACTCAATGAGTACCCACAACACATACTTTTGATAGACCCCACCCCATGGAAAATGAGAAATACATAAGAAAAATTATATTTCTTGTTTTTTGTGGGGATGGGGTACATCAAATTTATGCACTGTGGATACTCATTGGACACATAATTGAATTCCACATCCAACAAGTGCTCCCACTCGAAATTTGAGTAAAACCACAGGGATACAAGTTGAATATATGAATTAAAAAAGTTGTTTTTTATGACAAATATGTCAAGTCAGCCATTATGGTTGACTCTTTTGATTGAAATTTTATTAGTTCTTGAATTCCAACTCATCAATGACTCTTTTTCTTCCGAGGTCCATTTTAGACCCCAAATTGCTTACATGGGACAACTACCTGAAAAGATGAGGAATTGGTCCCAATGTTTGTGTCTCATGTGTAACACCTCGGTTTTGACCCTATGATATTGAATTGCATATGATGTAAATAATGTTAATAAATCGTGGTGTGGAGCTCAAGGCAAAGGCCTCACCATGGATTTAATGTTTTATGTTTCGGAAATTAAAATCGATGCGAACGGTTTATGTGCTAGCCAATAACAATATGTTTTGAGACATCATGTAACTATGCAATTAATAAAAATACCACAACTAGCTATGTGCCGCAACGTTAAAGAGATGGGGGCATGATTTCACAAGGAACAGGGAGGGGGGAACATTCAAACACTTGAGACAGTGGGGAAAAGCCAAATGTCAAAGGGAAACCCCATAAAGTTGTCAACTACCCATTTTGTCTTTTGTGCCTAGTCATTTTAGAAATTGGTTGGGGAAGTTAATGCATGAGGATGGGAATAGTATGGGAGTCAAATTCGAATTTGGGAAGCCACCCATTTTTGGAAAACGTGTTTTTGACTTCTTGGGAAAGTAAATGATTGGAAATGCATGCCCAAGCCATTATTCACCCATGTCTTCCATTCCTCACCATTCTCATTCACGTGGGGCTCTCTCATGTAGCTGAAGCTTGCTGGGCTCTCTCTCCCTCACGATTTGTTGTCGTTTCTTCATTTCTCCATGCCCATAATTTGTTTTCTGTATTACTGGGTGAATGACAAGAAAGGGGCCATGATTTTGGGGTTTGAGGAGGCCATTTTTCCCCTGTGAGCAAGATGGGAGCTTCCCCCACGTTTTTCTTCATTTTCCCCTAATTTCTCCTAGCTGGGAAAACCGTTTTTGTGTTGTTCAGGGAGTGGGAAAAGGAGACCCACGATTTGGGTTTGTATGGAGGTCATTTCAGATCCCATAATGCCCATAAACATTTTGTGGAAATGTATTTCTCTCACAGGGTGTTTTCCCCCATTTTACTGGGCTATTTTGGTTGAAAATCTGTTTTTGGTAATGCCCAGCGGATGGGAGAATAGATCTGCGATCTGAGGGTTTGTAGAGGTGTTTTCCCTAGAATTGTATTACTCACTCAAGGTGTTTTCCCCCAATTTCCATCTCCATTTGTGGTTTCCAAACGTTTTTCTTTCATGCCCAACAATGGTATTTTGTTGTGAAGTGCATCCTTGTGTTGACTTGGTTGAGCAAGTCCAAGAAACCCATCGGTTAGAGGGTTGGTTGTGTTGGGATGTGATTTCCTGGTGTTGTTTTGGCTGAGTAAGTCCAAGGAACCCATATGTTGTTGGTTTGTTGTCTTAGCATCCCGTGAAACCCAATTTCTTATTGGCTTGGTTGGACAGTCTATGAAACCCAATGATGTGTTGGCTTGACTGTGGATGTATGGTTTTGGCTATGTGTGAGCCTGTTGTTCCCTAGTGCCTTGTGGAATCATGCCCATCTCGGGGGTGGCAGTGAGGCTGAGAGATTGATGAGCACACTGGCCTATGGTTGGGTGGAATGTTGCAACGACATAGCTAGTTGCGGGAAAGCTTCTTCTCAAGATAAGTATTCTCGTGTGTTTCATCTCTGTAATGAATTTGTTTAATGAAATATGAACATGATGAATGCTTGAATGAGATGAATGATTTGCTTCCGTTGTATATATTCATGTATTATGCATCTGTGTATGTATTTTTATGTTCAATGCATTTTATGATTATGTTCATGGGGCTAGATTGCCCAGATTTGAAAGCAACATAGTGACATTTTCTCTCTGGTAGAGGGGTGGGGACATGACATCATGTTTATGTGAGGAATAAAGTATAAATCATTTAGTTGTCCACTAATTTGAAAAAAAGGATTGGAAGGATCTTAAAGGTGTTCTAAAGTTTAAGGGCCATTGGATATATGTGTCTTTAGTTTGTATTCTAGAAAGATGGGTTGAAAATGATTCTTATGGTTTGTTCAAGGAGCTACGAAGCTACGTTTTTAGGGAATTTGGTTGCATAGAAACAAAATGTTATTTGAAGGGATTAAACCAAAGGCTAGATTGGATATTCAGAATATTCCAGGTCTCCTTCCTAAAGGCCATATTGGAACAAAGACTTAAAAAATTAGAAAGGTGAAAGAACCATTTTTTTATTGAAAATGTACATGTTGGTATTTTTGATGTGGCATGTTTGGGCCTTGCAATATGTGGCATGTTTGGTCCTTGCTGGTAGATGTGGCATTGGGTTTGATTTGAAGAGGAATGGGTCTCATTGTTTCTGGATCAAGAAGGGTGGGGGTTGTGGATCCAATACCATAACATAAATACTGGCTCTTTTGGCTCTTTTGAAATTTGCATCCATAAAGCATATTGTCATTTTGTAGGTGGTCGGGGATTCTAGAACAATAATAGAGTGGATATTTGGTAGAACTTCTATGTTTGTCCTCAATCTAGGAGGATGGAAGAGGAGGGTTATGGAACTTCATGAAGGCTTTCAGGATATTCTTTTCCAACACATTTTTAGATAATTCAATGTTGTAGTTGACAAGTTATCCAAGGAATCCCTTGGTCTAGCAGAGAGTATTTTGTGGTTTGAAGAGTATAATCTCGACTCTTTAATTCAAAGAGGGTCTCTTCATGCTTTTTAGCCTTGTTTTGTTTTCTTGTCGAATGGTATAGTTAGTATTTTGTTTGGTTAGTCTCAAATGAATGCAAGGGTTCAAGTGGGTTATTTTATTCTGGATATATGGTATACCTTCTAATGTTGATGGGCTTCTTTTGTCTTTTTCTTTTTAACTAGATTTCCCTATTGTTATTATGGCTAGAGATTGATCATTGTAAATTATATCTTGATTCATAATATGAATAGCAGATATAGGTTTTTTCCTTATTGAAAAAAAGAGTTAGTTTTTTAAATGTAAAAAATAAAACATCAAACATAAATAGATATTTTAGCAAATTAAATTCAAAGGCTGAAATGAAAACAAAGAGAAGCCAAAAATAGTAATGAAAACATTAAACATGAAAAGAGAAACCTTAAAATAGTTGAAACTGATTAAAGATATATAATAAAAATGTGTTGATAAATTTGATTGCTAGTTTTTTCTATCCTCTTATCAATTTATGGATTTTCAATTTTATTTTGAAATATATTGAAGTATTTTTGTGTATGTGATGTGATCCTTATAATGATTATTTTATGGAAGGAATTCGCTCATGTTCACTTGCAATGTCTCAATGATCTAAGCTTCAAATACAATATTCTTCCACATACCATAAGGAGGAATCCATATTTATTTATAACTAACAAGAGAACCATAATATTAACAACCTCTTAAAAACCTAGTGAAGATTCATTAATGAGGCATCCTTACATTTATTTCATACTAAGTACCATAGCGATGCTTCTTTAATAATAATAAACGGAGTAAACTTAGTCCACCTTACATTAAATGGCCTCCACTATCATTAGTCTAATGGGGTCTTCGATCCCTCATTACAACCTTAGGAATAATATCAACACTCCATACCCCTTAGAGAAGAATTGGCCTCAATACTTGTTGTGAGGAGGTGCAACCATAAATCGGGGTCCCATGGATCAACCTTGACTGCATTGTTGAACTAAGTAAGGTAACTCATTGCCTTCAATGCTTGTCACGTGGAGGTGCAACCATAAATTGAGATATCATGGATTGACCTTTATTGCCATGCTGAATTAAGTAAGAAAACTAGGGTCCCATGCACAAGTGTTAGCCACCATGCTAAAGTAGTCCAAGAATCTCCACCACTAACCTAGGTCTCATGTACAAGTGTTGAAGTAGCTAGTGTCCCATGTGCAAGTACTAATTGCAATACTAAAGTAATGCAAGGAGTTCATACATAAAATTGAGTCCCATGTCCAAGTTCTCATGTTGACTCCCAATTAAATATACCTAAGCTCAATACCTTCATGATAATGGTGCTCCAACTATCCACCACAGTCACATGGATCCAAAAAAATAGAACCATCCATCTTTAAAAGATCATCCACATTGTTGTGAAAGGTCTATTGTGGAATCTGGATCTAGAATGAACCATACCATCATAGACTACGTATGATAAGCACAAGTAGTCATAATGAGCTCCTAATTTCCCTCATGATGTTCTCTACATAAGGTGGAGTAGACTCATTGAACATAAGGAAATTTAGTAGTTGTTTTCCCAAAAAATATAGCTACCCATATACTAGTCATTACAATATTCATCCTCTACATCATACCAAGCATTTATGTCTCTTGTATACTCCTCTTCAATATGTATCCATAATTCCAATGTTTGGTTTGATTAATTTGCTTCATGTATTTTTTGTACTTTGTGTCCCACACGTATCTCTACATGAACTACTTCATGGTGCAAAAATTCTTCTACTTTGAATAAAAATCGTTGGATATACTCTTCACATCCATACACATTTCAAGATAACTTATAGGAGAAAATTATCCACATAATATGTATAGAACCTTGGATATTCATCAATGATGAGCGATGATATATCCATGTAAAACACCATATTCTACTATAATTATGAGAGCTAGGGTTTTGAGGTAAGATAACTTATAGGAGAAAATTATCCACATAATATGTATAGAACCTTGGATATTCATCAATGATGAGGGATGATATATCCATGTAAAACACCATATTCTACTATAATTATGAGAGCTAGGGTTTTGAGGTGGTAAAATGAAATGGTTTTAATTGTCTAAATACGACTAAACAAGATAATATCACATAATATAGATCAAATTAGTCGACACATCCATGGGAAGGAACTCAATATCTCTTATTGAGATTCATTTATCCATGGGGGGAGTTAGTTGTAGGGCCTAATATCCACCTTTGAGGTTCTAAGGACATACAATTGTAAAACATGAAGAGGAATAAACTAGTGAACCGACCATTTGCACCGATCAGATGACCTGGCTCGCGTGAGCGGTCACGTCCAACGACCGGCGTCGTCCGATCGGTGCAAATGGTCGGGAAAATAGGTCCCGGTAAATGAAGAGGGTAAGGGAATACCTTGAATGGGTGGGTGATGCATACATTGGATACAAATTGTGAATATGAAATTTTCCCAAGTATTAAGTTGCTGGGTTAGAAACGAGTCGATGGATGCTTTTGTAGATGTTTCTGAAAGAAAATTATATCATTGAAAGGTTGTTGTGAACCTACCAATTGACACACGACAGCTATCGAAAAGAATAGGCCAATAAAGAAAAATCTATAATGGATGAAAATATATATGAATATGATGAATAATAATTACAATACGTGGACCTTGTTTAATCCCATCGTGTCTTTTTAAATATAGAGATATGTACATTGAATTTAATTAACTAATTAATTATATTTATTATTTATTATTTATTATTATTAATATTAATGTTATTTATGTTTATAACATTATCTTGGACTCTTTAGAAATGATTTGTACTCAAAGCATACTTATGAAGAGACTTTTACGTCTTTACTCTTTTCTTGTATTGTTGTCGCATCATTCTTTGTTCTATCGTAGTTGATGATATGAGTCAATATGAACCTATGAGTGCTAAACAAAATTTTCAGAACATAAAAGAATTGATCGATCGTAATTCAATTCTTTGCGGAATGTTTCACTTCCACAATGAACAATTATCATGAGATTAATTTGCGATGGTATCAATATTTTTCATTAGTTGTTCCTTACCTAAGGAATATTGATACTTTAATTGATTAAGATATCTGCTTTTATGATTTGGATGTCGATAAGGATTTCTTATAATGTTATTTTCCCTTTTCATGCTTATAGTGTCTTCTTGGTTTAATTTCAATATATGATTTTCTTCATGCCTTGATGTTGTTTGGTTACTTGATGAATTTCTATTAGTGTGTACGCTTGGAGTTCCCATCGTTTGTACTCCAACATCCCTATATGTTTGACCATCAATTGGATTGGCATATTTTTGAGCCATGATGTGGATTGGATCTGTGTTTCTTCCTTTTTCCACAACTTGGATTTTTACTCATCAGGGTTTTGATGTCTCCTTCTAGATTTGCACTAACTTGTTTTCCAACAACTTGTTATCATTTTTAAGCTTCTTGAATGTTTATTTTTGTGACTTATCATAACCATTTAACTTATTAATATGTTCCATTAGATATTTATTATGGTTTCTAAGGTGGGAAATCTCTTATTTCTTTTCTAACTATTTCCCTTCGATATCTTCATTAGCTTGTTTTGTCTTCGGAATATTCTTTAACTTTCTGATTTTTGTGACTAGAATTTTATTATGATTTCTCAACCTGAAGATCTCATCATTATTGTTCATTATCATTTTAATGATCTTTGCAGTCTCTGATTTGTGAGAATTTTTAAGGTCGTTGTTTTGTTGTTGAAGCCGATGCAACTACGAGTCTTAGCATTCTAATTTCTTTTGGGATTGCATAATTACTTTATCCTTGTTCATAACGAGTTTGTTCAAATGTATTATTTCTCTTTCTACTATGCTCTTGTCAAATTTCCTCTTGATATATTGATTTTGTAATGTTTGATTGAGTCCCTTTTCATCCCTTAATTCATTATTTTGTGCAAACAACTCTTCAATAAGTTTTTTAGTTGTTGTAAAAAAAACCTTTTTCTTTGAATTCCAATTGAATTTTTTGTAATTCAATCACATATTTTAATTTTCTATTTTCCTCTCGATTACAAACTAGTTCACCTTCTAATTTTTTTTGAATTTGAAATTGTGAACTAGACTCCATGGTTCACGACTTTGACTTCTATTCTTTATATTACTTCTTCGACAATAATTGGATACGAAAAGGGAAAAAAACTCCAACGAGGTCCTTTTGTAAAGAGCTTATATATATATCGAAATGAATCAAATTAGGGTTTTGAACCCTAGGTGAAGGCATGGCGGAGGATAGAGGATTGCACAAATTAAGTAGATAATGGAGCATTGGGATTTGAGAAATTGGATATGTGTGGTGGAGATCAGTTGGTAGGAAATGCAAGTGTGGGAGTGACGTGGTTTGGATATACGAGTATGGAGCTTAGTGAATGTGCAAGTGTGGTCGTAGTGTGAAGGAGAACATGGTGTGTGTGGGACATAAGGCGATTTTGGAGCAGGCGCATGTGTGGAGACTATTAGAGAAAATTTGGGGTCTAAAATGGGCCTCCTAAGGAAAATAATTAAAAAATCCACATCACACTACAAATATGCCATGTCACACTAAGTTAAAGGTGTTATCTAGTGAAATTCAAGATATATTTCCTCATTAATAGTATTTGATAAGTATGTTGAGTTAGTATAGAGTTAAGAGATGAGGGTTGAAAACATGAATGAAAGTTTAGATTCTTATGCACACACAATAAATAATATAGTGGTAATTTTTTTGAATTTATATTATAATTTAGTTAATTTTTTTTAATAAATGTACCACTACTTTTTATATTTTAATAAAATATAAAACTTAAAAAAAGCTAAAACTATAATGAAAAAATATAATTACAATAATACTAAAAAAAAAAAAATTGTAAATAAAAAGGATTATATCACTGATAAAAACTGGTTACATATCTCTCTTTTAGAGTTCCAGGTTTGAACATGCATTTATAGCAATCAAAACATCAAAAAATCTCCATACTACTCTGGTTGGGACTACAAAAACTGGATCATGCCTACTCTATAAATGTGCTATACTTCTACTGCTAATCTAAAAATACTTAAGGATGTAGCAAAAACACAGAAAAGTACTCTATGTATCCGCTTAACTTCAAATAAGAACTTGGCCATGGTCCTCACCACCTGAACTGCCCAACTTGGTGCTTTTACCCTTCCTAGCTTCCTTCAACTCCTTCATATCAACGTCCTTCTCCCCTTGTATGCTCTGACTCCCACTGCTATTGGTGCGACCTGCCTCAACATTCTGCAGATTAGGGGCATAGAATTTCAAACCCATATTGGCTGCCACAAGATCAATCTTTTGATGCATCAGATGACTGTCCTAGTGATGTTCCTTCCAAGCATGAACATGATCTTGGTCTCCCTGGCACTTTCCCTCACCATTCGTGGCTACATGAGCCATGAGATTTTTCATGACACAATACACCATGAGCATCCTGTCATAGGATGACGCCCTCCCCACAGTGGTTCTCAGATCCATCACCTATTCTTCCACCTCTGATCGAATTTCCTCCATGGAAATTTTCTGCACCTCCTCCCACAACTCCTTTACTATAGGCTCAATTTTGTCATAGAACACTCGAGGTCTACGCTCCTAGAAGAAAGTGGTCATTGTTTTGGTTGGGGATTGAGCTCGGGTGACTCTTCCTCCAGTTGCTCCCCTTCTTCCACCGACGCTCCATTTCCCTCCTCGCTCCCTAGACCCTAAACCCAACTTGGATCCATGATTAACTTACCTCTTCGGCACCATCCTTGCATCTAGCAAGATCAGGCGGCCTTGTGGAAACAAATTGGGCTCGTTGCAGTTTCTGGGAGTGCTCACTAGTAGCTAAAACAATTACCTTAAGAGGGTTGTGTGAAGTGCAGATGGTAACGCCTCATCTTTTGCTCTGTAATAAAGTAGGGAAACCCATAATTGCTATAACCGGGAGGCGCCTTCCATCTCCCATCCCATCCTTTCTGCCTATGAGATCCGTACTAATCCTGTTTTCCTACATGATGAAGATATTAATTACCTGGTATGGTGGCTAGATCGTATCCCATCCATATCTCTTCATTCGCTGGTCCCTGTACTTTGTCGTACCCTGTTCAAAAGTAGGTATACCTTTTCCCATCCTTGTTTTATGATTATTGTAGGTTGCTTGACACATATGTCACATTCCTTTGATGCCAAATACTATGGCCATGCGTTAATTTTCCATTTTCTCTCACTTGTCATGTCATCGCATGATCTGAGTTCGTCAGGTATCTGCATTAGTTCACCAATTCTTCCCTCCCAAATTCATCCAGTCTTCCCACCCTTACGTCCCAACCTCTCCCTACCCCTCTATTGTCCATGAGGTCAACAAACTTATTGGATTCCCTCCTGACATGGTTAAATGACAGGGAAAAGTATGTGGCAATGAGACAGCTCAGGGTTTCCATCATGCTCAGAAGACGCCAACTGGTTGTAACCTTTTTTGCCAATTGACCGATAGACAGTTTCTTTTCCATCTGGATGATGACTTTGGAAACTCCCTTAACAGTAACTGGGAACCAACCCTCTCTGGAAACGAGCCTGAGGCCCTGAATAAGACCTTCCATCTCGACAGATTTGTTAGTATCAACCCCGATGGACCCATATTATAATTTCCTAATACCCCCTGTTGCATCCCTGTAAATGCCCCCATACCCAGTATCTCCTGGATTTTCCCTTGACGCTCCATTGAAGTTAATCTTGAAAGTTCCTGATTGTGGGGGAAACCAAAATTTTGGTCTAGTGACAAAATGGTTTTTTTTTGTTCATCCCATCAAGGTCGTTCCTGCCTATTCCCCATCCAGCAGTTATACAATGCTCCTCCCTCGTGAGATCCTTATCCCTCTCTCCCCATTGCTTTCTCCTGGATGTCTCTTGAAGGTTATGGACTATCCTCTTCTAGACTTCCTCTTCGTTGGACTTCTTATCCCTGAATATGCATTTGTTTCGTTCCTTCCAAAGAATCCAAAGAAAAATACCTGGGAACATCATCCATAACGTGCCCATGATCAGGTTTTTGAATGCTTTTACGTTCCATTCCTTGAGGGTTAGGTTTGGTTGTCCCCAGATTCAGTCACTTCTACGGAATATCATTGCTCTCCTATCCCATAGAGACGAGGAGAAGGGGAAGCCATCTAGGAGATGATTCATGCTTTCTTCATCATTAAGGCACATAGGGCATTGAGCATGGCCATGAATCCCTTACTTCCTGAGATGATCCCCCATCAGAATCCTTCGTTTTACAACCAACCAACTAAAGGTGGCCGTTTTTGGCCATGGATTCATATTCCAAAACTTCCACCATATTTCTTCCCTCTCTTCTCGTCCTCTTGTCTTGTTGTCGTAAGCTTCCTTGATGTTGAAGGTTCCTTTTGGAAAATAACCCCATCTTAGCTTGTCCACCCCTTCCTTCCTGTGGATATATCTTTCCTTGAGAACGTCCCAGAGGGTTGTAGTATCATCATTGATTTTCATTCTTTCCCACCACTCTTTCTTCGATCATTTCCTATAATCACCTAAGTTTTTTTCCGTCCAATATTGGCACACCATGGTTTTACCTTCTCTTAGGCCACTTTCCCTGATGGTTTTCCATCTGGAATCTTTCCCTAATTTTGGACATTGATTCCACGAGTCATCCCAAAAGTTCGCAAGCTTACCATCTCTAATTTCCCAAAAACTGTGGTGATGCACCAACTTCTTGTTACTTTGAGCCTTCATCCATATGTGTGACCCAAACTTATCCTCATTGAATCTGACCAAATCGCAGGTTAAATTGTCTCAAGCATTTTCCACATGCGATAATTTAGCCAGTGATTCTGAGGTTTGGTTACACTATCTCCACCAAATATTCGCTCCTTGAATTCCGCTCACCACCTTTGGGTCCTTAATTCCCATATCCCCCTTATTGTTGGGTTGACATACTTTATCCCACCCCACCAGGGAAAATTTGGCTCTCTCTTCCCTTCCTCCCCAGAGAAAATCTCTTTGAAGGCCGCAAATTTCCTTAATAATCGCCTTTGGAGCTGATAGAACCGAAAATAGGTATATCAACATCACATGAAGGACTGCTTTGAAAAAGACTAGGTGCCTTGAGAGGTTTAAAGGGCTCGACATCCAAATTGTGAGCTTCCTCCTCATCCTATCATTTAAATCCTACCAGGATACCTTCCTAATGGTTCCTTCAGCTAGCAAAGCTCCCAAGTATTTTGATGGGAGAGAACCTTTGGTGAATCCAAGGGTCCATAATATGTTCCTCTTGGTGACCTTAGAGGAGTTGAAGAAGAAGACATGAGATTTTTCAGGGCTGACTTCGAGCCCTGAAGCCTTAGGAAAAAGTGCTAGACTTCTCTTGAAGACTCCGGCCTCTTGGACTGAAGGGTGCCCCATTAACATTGTATCATCCACAAACTGTTGATGAATATGTTTTTCCATCCCCTCATGGATATTTAACACCCTAATTTATATTCTAGATGGTTGGTCTTGTATTACCCTGCAAATCCCTTCTTCCATTAAGATGAAGAGGAAGGGAGACATGGGATCCCCTTGACAATCCCCTGAGATGGGTTCATAATTTAGGTGGGAGATACATTCAGTAGATTTGAGTAGAATGAAGTGGTAAACAAATTCGTGACCCATTTAATCCACTCTCTTTTGAAACCATAAGCCCCTAACATACCTCTCATGTATTTCCAGCTTAGCTTATCATAAGTTTTAGTTATATCCAGTTTAACTAACATGCCTGGTTTTTTGGTAGACTTCATTGAATGAATGGTTTTGTGGACTAGGATAATTCCATCCATAATCTGTCTACCTTCTACAAACCTCGACTATTTTGAGATGATCAGGTTAGGGAATATTGGCTATAAATTTTGAGATGATTTTATAAATAAAATTACACAAGGAAATGGGTCTAAACTTGATAGGGGCATCGACTGATTCCACTTTGTGCACGAGAGTCAAGAAAATAGCATTAAAAGCCTTCAGGACTGTTAACACCCAAAAATGGTTAACTACCTCATCTACCCCACTACATGGCTCATTTGTCCATTTGCCTACCATATTTCCCTAAAAATCCCACTAAAAAGCCCCCAAAAGGCTTAAAATGCCTCCAAAAGGCCATAAAACCATCTAAAAAGCCTCTGAAAGGCCTAAAATGCCTCCAAAAGGCCATAAAACCATCTAAAAAGCCTCCAAAAGGCCTAAAATGCCTCCAAAAGGCCAAAAAACCCCTTTTTCCTCCAAAAATATCCAAAATTCCTCCAAAATAGCAAAAATCCCCAAAAGGGAAGAAAAAATATAAAAATAATGAGGAAAAGGAGGAAAAAACCCTAAACAAGCTGCTCTAAACCACATGGTTTCCAAAACCATGGGCCAGCACTCCACCACTAAAAAACTATAAATAAGTGGTGGAGACCCCTCATTTCACATCCATTATCATAAGCATCCTGCCTCTGCCGAAATTATTCTCGAAACCCTAGCTTACCATCAAGCTACTTTCACCATTGAGAACTCTTTTGGCCCATTTCCACCACCGAAAAAGGAGAAGAAGCAGCTTGGAGCTCGAAGCCACCGACATCGGACCAGCGCAACGGACTCCATCAACCTCCTCATTGGAGGTAATATCAATAAAAAAAATCATCATTCATTATTTACTGTTTTTGTTTCATGTTATTTACTTTTTACTGTTTTAGCTTCAAGAACGCATTTAGATTAGTCTTTGTTTCAGTTTATCTTTGTTTAATTCATATCCATCATTGAACTGCTACTAAGGATTCCAGATTCCTTAGTAGGTGCTCATCAGCACAAGCTAGGGTGAAAACCCTAGCTACAGTTTTGGCGACTCCGCTGTCTTTTTTAACTTTATTTTTCCGTACTGTACATTCGGCTGTCGTTTTCGGCCGCCGGAAACCGCACTTTTTTCTTCCGCAGTCGCGGCCCGACCGCGCATTTCAGGCCTTAACCTGCGACCAGCCCGCCGCTGTCAGCCATTTTCCTGCGTCCTGGACGCGTTTTTGAACTTTCCCAGTTGAGCCCCGACCGCGTTTTTTCAGCCCACAGTCGCGATCCGACCGTGCCTGTTCATTACACAGGCGCGCTCCGACCGCCGCTGTCAACCAGAAACCCACGACCTAGACCGCGCCTGTTTCCTTTAAACCCGCGATCTGCGCGCGACTGTTTCCTTCAAACCCGCGGTCCGACCGCGCGAGTCCGCCCCATACCCGCGGTCCGTGAACTGTTTTTTTCCCTTGTTGCCGCGCCGAAACCCAGTCACTTTGCCTCCATTTTTCCTGCACTAGCACAGCCACCTGTACCACTTGCAGACCTACAGCCATTTCTGTCCCTTGTTTACAACATTGTTTAAATTTTTAGCATTATTTATTTCAAAAAAAAAATAAAATAAAATTTTCCCATGGTAAAAGTTTTTCAAGTTTTCCATACATTCTTATTGTTATTGAGTAACTATTTTGGACTCACAACCTCACATGCACACAATCTATCCCCTAATTCAAGAGAGACGTAAAATCTACTTAACTCAACCAACACTATAACCTCATTTGAGGAACCCAAAAGAATCTTGTAGTTAGGTAGGATCGGGGGGATAGGCTTCCAATAACACCCCTCGGCTATTTACACGTGAGACATAGTTGTTGTCCTTTAGGGAACCAAAATCCCTTAGTATTTTTTGACACGGTCTCCTCCAGTTTGTCAGAGGGCCTCTCCCTTAGGAGGGTTGAAGTCGTGAGATTGGTTCTGGCAGTCTGAGTGGAATACCGAAATCCATTCAGTAACTGAAGGGCTACCTTTCGCAGTTCTCAGAATATCCCTGTATAGGGAATATTGTGGTTAAAGGACCAAGCGGCAGATTCACCTTTCTGGACGTGTCATGAACGGGGTATCTTAGTTGCCATACTTCTAGGTTTGCGTACCCGGTGTCCCTCCCGGTAGGGGGATACTTTAGCCATTTGACTTTCCTATTTATATTGTCTGACTTGGATTACATCACCTTGTAGAGGATATACTTAGTTGAGTCATAATACCATTAGTTAGGTGTTTGCATGCTCCCTTACCTCCTCTTGGTCTAGTGAGTCCACCGATTTTTTCTTTTTTAGGAAACCGACTGCTTCTTGGTATTCTGACCACTTTCTTGACACTCCGCCTATTGTAGCATGCAGTTACACTAGGTGTTTTGAGTTGCTTTTTGGCCCGAGTGCCTTGTTTTTCGAGCTCTCCTTCTGCACACACGGTTGCATTAGGATTTTTGAGTTGTTTTTTCGACACCACAACCCACATATTTGAAAACCACTTGTCACCATTGACTCTCCAAGACATTCTCGTCGCCTCAGAGGCGAGCCCCCACAGCACGGTTCACTTGACACCACCCGTCATCACCGTAGATCTAGAGCCTTGTCACTCGACTCCACCCGTTAGCGGCACAGGACCCCGTCACCAGATTCCGAGAACACTCTTTACACTACCCCCACTAGCTCCATGGTTGGCGTGAATCCCAACCCCTCCATTATAGGGACCACCGGTGGTACATCTGCCACTATACCAGTTACTACACCTATCATGGGTATGCCCTCCACAGGAGGCCCGTCTACC
>LPNX010400666.1:207124-273116 GCA_001517045.1 Pseudotsuga menziesii
TTTAAAGGACTTAGAAAGAGTGATAATATAATATAGTCTATATTTATTATTTAAAGTATATTTATTGTAATTCAAGATGAACTTTTCATTATCTTAGTCAAGGTGAGGTTTTAATGGAGTTAGCTATCATCAAATAAAAATATGACACATAAGTATCACATGTCCAACTCAACCATAATGGTTGACCAAAGTTATTGAAATTCTGTTTTCTTGAAAAATCCAATTTAATCCAACACATCCATGACACATTTTTTTATAGGGCCCATTTTAGACCCCAAATTTCCTCTAATTCAGAGTGAAAGTGGGGAAGAGCAGTGTATGGGAGTACTAAGAGGTGTGGCATGGGTAATGCAGGCATGGGGGATAGTGTGGGAGAAATGAGATGAGGTGTGGGCCGTGAGATAAGGGGGGGATTGTAGCGTGGGAGACAATGTAGGTGTGGGATTGGGAGAGCTAGTCTATGGAGAGGAGAGAGTGAGCATATAGTGGAGACATGAGAGGATCATTTGGGGAGTAGTGGAAGTGAGTATGGGGGTGCAATTGGCATGGGGCATCGAGAGTATGGAGGCAATGGAGTGAGTAGGAATAAGGATGTGGGAGGGGTGCAATAGTGGTGGCAACACTGGAGGATTGTAGTGAGGAGTGTGAGATGTGTGGGGAAGTGAAACACGTGAATGGATGGTTGTTTTTGTCAATGGATAAAAAGCATGGGAGAGTGTGGAAGCGTGAGGGAGATAAGGGAGTGGACGCGCGTGGGCAGTTTGGGGCCAAACATGTGGGTGAGAGCACATGTGAAGCGAGTTTGAGATGGGAAGAGGGCGTGGGATGAGTAGAAGGGAATGCAAGGAATTTTGGGATGAAAGAGATGCTGGATCAGGGGAAGAGTTAGGGTGTTGGTTAATGAGTGGATGTGGGGCGAGGTGCGACTGGAGGAGGAGTTAAAGGAGTGGGATGGAGGATGACGGGGATGTAAATAAGGCATGGAGGTAATGGAAATGCACAGAGAGATGGAATTATGTCCAAATACCAAATTACCAGAGAAACTTTGAAATTTATATGGCCAAAATCCAGTGTGAGGTCAAATACCCAAATTCAAAGAAACTTTGACAATTATGTTGGTCACTAGCTAGAATCAACGCGCTCTGATACCAATGTTGTGAAGCATCCTGGTTCATACACGAGAACTATCCAAAAGAATAGGTCAATAAAGTAAAATCCATAATGGATGAAAATATATAAGAGTAATTATGAATATTGTAATACTCCAAAAATTCGTAAAAATTTAAAATTTTTCGTATGACATTAAATGTTTACAATCGTCACTTTCGAGAGACATTTAACTATTAACAGTTAACATAATAAGTTTTAAACTAGAACTAAATCCTTTATTAAATTCTAGATCTGCATACTTAACATTTGCTTTCCTAAATCATTATTAAAGGTTTGATTTAGTAGGTTATGATTTGGAATAACATGAACTGAAACATCTGTTTAATTACTAAGTGCTAAAGTTTGTTTTACTGTTTGTGAATATGAAGGAACTTCAGTTCATTCCGAGGCTTACTTATATTTTTAGCTAATGCAGTGAAGTGATGCTTCTTTTACAGGCAAGACCTTTTGTAACCAGTTCCCATATCAAGATTAATTATCTCAACTAGCATAAATAAAAATGCTAGTATATTTGTTTAAATTACAGCTTTGATAAAAAATAAAGGAGGTATCACTGAAACTGTATATTTATGTTTTATTTAATTTCTTGTAAGCATAAGTATTTGGAGAATTTGAACATAAATCTAGTTGTTCTTCTACCTCGCTTCGACTATAGCTTGTTCATCAAACTTTCATTTATTTATTATCAGTTTAGGTCCTATATACAGTTCTAGAGAAAGATAAATTTGCATACTAGGTCAAATGATACATTATTACCGGTTACCATGGTAATTCATATGTATTTGTCTCAACAATATTCAAATGTTATGTAAACTAGAAAACCTAAATCTAGGTATAGTCGTATGGTATAATGATAGATGTTCATACATGGAACTAATGACTTAATGTAGAAAACAATTCTACTAACTGTTTAGTTAATGACCAGGTAGAAATGCAATAATATGAACATTATATTGTTAAACAAGTATTCTTTCTTCTTTGTGTAATGAAACAAAAAAGAGATCAATTCATAAAGAATCTATATAACCTAGCGTTTACATGACCTTCATCTCATAAGGAGATATTATGTAAAAACTAATACCCTATAAAGACAAAACTAAGCTATAATATTCTTACCAAAAGATATGCTACATATCTCTATGCTAGAAATCTTATTCATACAAGCATTTTAACCATTGCAATATCATAGGTTTTCAAAAGTCTTTTTGCAAGTCCTATAATTTGTCTTCAGGTCTTATTTATAAGTTAACATGGTAAAAAGATCTTTTGTAGATGTTACTACTTTTTACGTGGTTCTCAATATATAATTATAATTTCTATCTATGCAAGATTTCAACCAATATTATCATTATACTACGCATCTTATGGCATATAAGATATTGATCGTTGTTTTGAATGAGTTTATAACCAAGGTTTTTGTTTGTAAAACCTTCTTATTAGTAGGTTGCTCCATTGGCTTTCGAACTACAGTGCAAACCCATAAAATCAAACTGAAGGTGGATTCCATGTGGTTGTGTTATAGTGGCTGGGATTTTTACTTTGGCACTTTACTACATAAGCTTCCAAAACCCTAAAATCCCACGATTAACCTATCTTTTGCTACTCTGGAGAGGGAGCCACAGGCTTACGGCCTCACCGCTTCACCATTGTTTTTCTGTTGCAAGTGAGGGCCTTCGTCGCTATGGCTTACCTTTACATGTGAAAGCCTTTGTCACCTTTTCTATTCTCTGCATATGAGGGCCTTTGTTGCCAATCTTTACTTCTGTGAGAGCTTCCATTTGTGCTTTGTTCACTGGTGAACTCGGTCTGGAATAACAACGTGCCTTTCAGTTTTAGTTTTAACCGTGGTTTATGGTTGATGGCTTAACCATTCCATCGTTTGTGGGATTATTTGTCTTTACTACCCAGATGCTAGTGTAAAGGAGTTTTTACTTGGTTGAAAATGTTGTGTAAACAAGTTAAGGTGCGACTGGAAGAGAAACTTCTCTAGGTAACTCATTGTTTTCCATTCTTGTATTCACCATAAGTGTATATGCTAGTTCTCTCCCTTTTTATTTTATATATAGAAAGCTTAACAAATCTGTAATGGGTGTGTAGGTTAGTTTACAAGCAGAGTTTTCAGACTATGGCTCGAAGAATCTAACGAAGAGGGGGTCTTCACGCTCCTTCAACAAACGGTAAGCCTCGGTCCTACTTGAGGTTTCTCCTACGATGGGTGTATGGGGGTTTTGGTTGATGTTGTTTCTCTTGGTTTTATTTCTACTTGGCCATGGCTACGATGTAGTCTGTTTATTTGGGAAGGCTGCATGGCCATGACTTGATGAAATTCTTATGAGGCCTTCTCGACCGTAGCTTGATTTACATAACTTATATTTTGGAAAGGCTTTTTAAGTCGTGACTTCTGTTGGAACAGGCCATTAGTTCGTAACTTGAATGGAAACTGCAGTGGTTTTATTTATAAATTAAGTTAGCGTTTTTAAATATATTTATATCCTGTTTAAGCTTTAAAGGATTACTGTGTTAGATATTCCTGTATTCGACCATGAACTATGCTTTTTATGAGGTCGATGGTAGACTGTGGGGTTTTCTTGTAATGTTTAAGAATTTCAATTTTTAAGTTAACTTAATAGAAATATTTTTACAACTACAATACTGGTGTTGAAGAATGAATGGTTAAAGAACTTAAAAGCGGTTTTATTATGGTTTAAGTTCGTAATTTTTGATTTTGTTTAAAAGAGGAAAAAGTTTAGAATGTTGGTTTTCAAACAGAGTTTGAGTTTTTCTTTGTCAGTAAAAACAATTATTCAGGAAATAAATAAAAAGAAGGGTTGATTAGTATAGCCTGAGTTTTTACTGTGTAATTGGGTTGGAAAAATTAAAAGGTCTTTACTTAATTAGTCTTATTTTATACTTGACAAACAATTTCAACACTGTTTCTGTGAAAAGTTTATTTAATTGTGTATTTATAAAATAGTTAATTTGTATTTGTATAAATGAAGAATTTATGCTTCAAGTAATTATAAGTAAAACTGTATTAACCCTCTTTTGGAAAAAGAGAAGGAAATGAAGGTAATATTTGACAGTTTCAAATTAGGGTTTTGTATAATTTTAATTATTTTAAATCTTTACAGAGTTTAATATTTAATTGTAATGAATTTAAAGTTTGATTCTTACTTAGATTAGTAATGAAATTATCTAAGTGATTACTAGCCCTCATTTTACTGTTTTCTTTGAGTTATTCCTCCTTATTTATTTTTCTATTCTTATAATGTTTTTAATTACTATGTATATTTATAATAATTAGGCTTATAGCAAATAATTTATTTGTTGTGTAAATAAGAGCACAGACTGTGTATATTTTTTTTAAGATTTGGAAATAGTTCATGTCTAGCTTCTTTAACAGGTGCATTCTAATTAAGGCACTCCTGAACATTCTTACAAAGAATTTGTAAAAAGTAATAAACCTAATCCTGCATTCTTCATTTGATTTAACCATCAGAATGTAATCTAACCTATTGTACTAGAGTACTACCTTCTTGAAGGTGTGGAAAAATACAGTTAGGTATTTTTTATTCATCAGTAAAATTTGAAATTACTCTAATCATTTATCCTAATCCATATCTAATCCAAAATTTGTCTATCTTTTCACAATAAAAGATTTCATTCAATAATTCTAAAAATAGATGATCATAAACATAACATATCATTTCCTAAATTCATTCCTTCTTGATCCTAAGTATGCATAGAGAAATTAGAAAGAACATGTAGAACCTGGAAATGTAGCAGAGCAGACAACAACTTAAGGAGCCTGTTCCTTCCAACCAACTCCTGGAGATAGCTGAACTGCAAACCTTAGGACCCCCGAGCTTGTCTCCTGATCCACTTGGATGAAAGAACTGGGTAAAAGAACTGGTTTAGCAAATCTCTGCAACTCTATTGAGTATTCAGCAGTAATTTGTTCTACTTGTAGTAGTATGAACTCATCTTAAAATTAGCTACACTAGTTCAGAACTTCAACACTTTTCACTCAAATAAAACTTCTTCTAATCCCCTCCATCGAATTTTCTTGTGCACTAAATTCACTCAGAATTTTCACAAGTAAAGAATGAGCAGCCTCAGCTAAATTCAATGGGAAGTTTTATTAGCATGTTGTTGCAGTTGCAACTATTTTCCCAAAATTTTTAATTTTAGGGCCCCCCTTTTATTTGTTTTTCTTCAAACTAGCCTAAGAGTATTCTATTATTGCCAAAGTTGCCCTGAGTTTAGAAAATTTTCTTAAAAAACTTGGTCTTTTTATTTTTCTGTATCGTATGATTAGTCAACTATTCTTCCGATATCGGAAGCGTAGTGGACTAGCCTTCCGACGTTACGGAAGTGGAGTCATCTAGCTTGCTGAGTGGTCTATCAGAAGCCTTTGGAAACCTTCGTCAATGTGTTGAGTAAGTTTTTTCAACCTCTCAGAATTTGTTTGCTGAAGTTTCGACTCTTTAGTGCATGACTTATCCGATGAACCGGGTGTTCTTTCACCTTAGTGTTTCTGTTATCCGATTAAAGTTTTCCTCGCTGTCACGTTGGTTGACCAGAAAAGGCCAGAGTTGTAGTGTTTATCCCATCCGATGTTGCAGAGGGCTAGTCCTGAAACGATCTGTGAGCTTTATATTTTTCTTTGTTGATTCCAAAGAGTGTAACTTTGTCGGTAGCCGATACTCGTTTCCCACAGCAATCATCGGGGTAGTAGAGCAGTCTAACATCGACGTTGCAGAGGGCCATGAACAATTGGTCCCGAGAATAGTTGGTAGTGTTTCTGACGTCCTATATTGTTTTAACAATATAGTGCCAGGTCTGTAGTTCTTTTCACGCCCGCTATTATGGATATCCTCCATACTATTTTCCGAGGGTTTTAATGTTTTCCCGCCGACGGTTTCCCACCCAGTCAAGGTTATATATGTGGGTTATATCATGCCTTGTGAATTGTCCATGTGCACTGTTGAAAACATATGGAGAAGGTGTGCACGCAGCTGTCAAAACCTGTTTTGTCCTCCTCTGCACCTGTGGAAAGCTTTGCCCATCCGGGTCATCCACGTCGCCATTTCCAGGTAGGTTACCCATGGTTCTCTCTTTTGGGTGGTGTTTTTTACTGTTGAACTGTTTTAATGAAGGGAGCTTAGGTTTTCCACATAGAGGGTAGGGTTTTTTCCTTCTTACAATTTGTCTTGTGAATATTCTACCTCATTAAGGTCATAGCCCGTTGCTTGAGTCTTCATTTCATAGGAGGTTGAGTCTGTCTTCCATCAAGCGTTATGTATGGGCCTGCGTCTCTTGCGCGGGGTTGTAGGGCATGGTGCAGACAGACGTTTCTCTGTTTGCACCACCCTATTCTTGGAAATTTTATTTGCACTCAAAGGTTAGGAAACCATATTCCTTACAGCCACAGTTTCCCGTGGGATTCGGGGGGGCATTCAGTTGACTAGGGTTGTTTGAGAGAGGAGTTTGCGCGTTGGTTTAAGAATTACGGCGAAACTGAGTAATTTTGAGAGTTTGTTGAGATTTAGCGGTGGAATAAGCTTGATGAGAATCAAAATACTTGTATGAGATCACTATGATATGGAGAAGAATTCCAGTCAATTAGGGTTTCTGAGAGAGTGAATCTTGGGCAGGTTTAGGAGGCAACATTCTATTGGGTTTTCTATTTTTTAAATCACTCATTTGAAAGACTGTGTTTAACCTAATTTACCAGCATGCATGTCGAAGAGGTGAATAGATATGTAAATTTTTCTTGTTTATTACTATATCAATTGCTAGAGTTAGTTAGACTAAAACATGTTGCATGACTGTTACAGGTCGATTGCCATTACAACAACATGCCAAAGAGATAGAAGAAGAAAGCCTAGGTGGCTGAAGAGGAGCCTAAGGTAGAAATAATAACCAAGGTAGAATCCATCTATGAAGACACAAAAGCCACAACTAGAGTAGAACCAGATTACAAATGGGGAGAATTTTTTAGAATGATCTCAAGCCAGAATGTCCCTGATGCCGGGTTTGAAGAAATGACAATTTATGCTAAGATTGAAAAGTCAGATTTGATGAAAGTGGCTACTAGGCCTGAATTTTTTCTGTGCTCAAAAGTAATAGGTTGGATTCTGCCTAGGGCAGATGTGATGAGAATGATCTTAGAAAATACTACAAAACAAGGCTATGCTGCATACAACCCTGCCTATGTGTCTATGGCATACTATCTACCCTCACCACAGGCCTATCTAATGGAAAGTTGGTTAAAGGAGGTAGGTCTGGACATGGTAGAGATGGTAAAGAGGATGATGATCCCAGGGAAGAATTTCAGAACTAGACCTTCGGGAGAATATGATTCCTCAACTCTCCGATCTCCTTACAGATTTATTGCTTTGATTCTTAACAGGATTTTTGGTAGAGAAAATGGAAAAAGTTTCAAGATTGGTTCGATACCGGTCATCTTTTTTGTTGCTACACAAGGAGCTATCTTCAACTGGGCTAGTATAGTGTCAAACAGTCTTTCAACATGTATAAGTGCAGCCTTAGGAGGAATATCCCAGAAGAAATCTGAATTCTACATGAGTTTTATTCTAATTGATTGCATATTATGCACTCAAGCTTTCCCTGCTTTAAAGTACAATTGGGAGAAGGACATAACCCCACTATATACAACTTATAAACTATTTTGGGTGCATAAGTATTACATTTACTATAGGGAGATATGTGAGCATTTCATTATGCCCCTATATACTCTGATTTTCCTAGCAAAATGTAATTTCATGTCCAAGGAAGCATTTAAGGTCATACAAGAATTCAGGAGTTATTATCTGATAGAGGATGGATTGTATGTGAGGATGTATGGTGGTTTGATAGCTCCTTATTTGCTCCCAAAATATGCTACATATTATGTACTCCACATGGAGTCCATCAGACATTTGTACATTGATGGAGTAGGAAATTTTTTGTTTGAACATAAAAAGGCAGTGTACCTTACGGTACCCTTCTTCATTGGAAGCTATGAGTTTTGAAAGGTAAATAAGGCAATAGAGTTTGTTAAAGAATTAGAATATTTTTGCTTTGGAGAAATGAACTTTCATAGAAATGATTCCCAAAATAAGGTAGCTGATTATTGTAAAGAAGCAGGAGTTCATTTCGAGTACACTGACTTCTGGGACAAAGCTGAGGAAATGTTCCACAGTGCCAAAAACATAATAGATCTTAAGAAAATTTTCAAACAAAAGATAACAACTGTGGGTGGAAAGGGCAAGGTTGCAGAAAAAGCTAAGAAGCTAGAAGAGGAAGAGACCAAGAAAAGAGAAGAAGATGCTAGCAGATTGGTACAAGAAGCAGAGAATTGGTTGAGGATTGAAGAAGAAGAAAAGAAACGAGCCACTAAAGCAGCAGCTAAGAAGGAAGAAGAAGAAAATAAAAGAAAAGAGGAAGTTGAGATAAATAAGAAACATGCAAATTGTGAGGGCTTCAGGTTAACAAAACCCCAAAAGGAAAAGCAGCCCACAGAGCAAGCTGATGTATAAGAAGGACAAGATCCTATAGATCAAGAACAAGGAAAGTCTGATCTTGATCCCTTGGAGCCTGCTGTCCCTTTTGGCAGTATGTTAGGAGAAGTTTAAACTTCAAAATTTGTTTTGATTGCTTTCATGCCCACCAAAGGGGAGGAAATACCTGATTTTAATACTATATTCTATGACACAGAAAATAAGAGGATTGTTAAGAGGACCGAGAAAAAGGTAGATACTGGAGGAAAGCCAGGGAATATGGTGACGAACAAGACAATAGTACATGGTACTCATAAGGATCCATGGTTAATAGCAAGGGTCGGGGTAGATTTAACCTTAACAAATGAAGGCAACATGGACAGGATCATGACTGATCTGGAGCAGTCACAGAAGAACGTATCTGAGCTGAAGGAAACCTTGAAGAAAGAAAGGGATGAAATCCAGAAGCTAAAAATAAAATATGAAGACATGATAGGTGAAGTCAAGGTTTCAACGATAGAATGCCAAAATTTTCAAGCAGATAAGGATGATTTAGCAATATCTCCAGAAAATACAAAGAAGAATTCTCAAGTTACCTTGGCAGAGTTACAAAAGATATAGCTGGAGCATCAGAGTTTAAAGGTTGAGAAATATAATCTTCAGCTATCATTTGGAAAATTAAATGAGGAAAAGAACAAGTTGGAAAGAAAATTTACTAAGCTGGGAATAGAGAAGGCTACTGCAGAAGATAAGGAGAAGCAATATCAGACGTAGATATCATCTTTAGAAGAACATAAGAATTCATTGACAACATCACTAAAGAGTGCTATGGAGCAGTAAGATGACATCCAACCCTTAAAGGAGCATGCTTTGATGCTTAGGAAAAGGATCCATCAGATACAACTACAGATAGAAGATGAAAGATGTAAAGTTCTGCAGATAGACACTAGGCTGGAAGAGATTGTAAGCACCACTTCATATTTTCTGGATAGGACTCAGGATATGTTGGAAATTATATAGGGAAGAATGGTTAGGGTAGAAACCTATAAAGAATCTCCCACAGACCTATCCATCAAAGATAAACCAACATTGAAGCAAGAATACGAGTTAATGGAATTCACTAGTAATATCACATAAGAATTTAAGAAAACAGTGAAGAAGACAAAGACTGCTTGTGCCGAATTCTGCAGGAGAGTGCTCTTCACATATAATCGGTGTCAGAATTCTGTTGAGAAGATATTGGAGGTGCTACCTGAACATGAACTATTTTTAAAACATTTACATGACAGATATAATGAGGATGAACAAGCAATCCAGCAGGTCAAGGATTTGGATGAATGGATATTAAAAAATGAAGTACCACATGCAGCCGTGAGCATACACTTATAGGAGGACCAGATGCACCTAATTCCTGCTAGAATAGAGGGTGTGAAGACCCAAGCTTCCAAGTATGAGATTAATACTTGATTCCTTGAGCCTTCTGGGTTTGAAAGCATAACAGCAGATGCTAATGCATGGAAAAAGTTCACAAATGAGCAAGCTGGGCCTTCCTTGTGAAATGTTTTGGGAATATTGATTAATAATGTAATATATTATATTAATTTTTGTGCACAAGCTACAGGACAAATTTTTGTAAAGGAAAGGTTAGGGAAGCTCAAGAGACAATGAGGGGCAGCCCAAGAGTGTTTTTCTTTTTGTATAAGTATATGATAATTTTAGATAGTAAAGGACCTTTTTTTCAGACTATCTTGAGGAAGTTTATTGTAAGAAGAACTAATTCATCTTATAATAAAGATTTATATGTTTTCGGATGGAGAAAGTTCTGTGGAGTTTCAAATGTTTTCCATGGGCTGGTTGGATGTGAACTATTTCTTTTTCAGCTTGTTTCCATGAAATGTGAGATCGTTCTAACCTATTGAATTCTTTCATGTTATGAATGTGCTCCTGTTTATTTTTGTGAAATTTCCACATTGAGTAATGAATGATTTAATTAACAATAAGCTATCTTGTTGTTCATCTTTCTATTGATACTCATGTGTTCAGGAATGTTAACAACTATCTGTGATTTTCTTTATGCATGCAATACAATACATTACTCACCATTAATTACAGTTTTTATCCCTAGGGATAGGTTAGTGAGTCTTAGTTAGTTTCTCTTTGTTTTGTGATTTAGAAGTGAGAGAGGTAAGATGAGAGGTAAGAACCTGCGCATCATGTTGTGACCCTCCTCGTTATCTCTATCGCCTACATTTAGTTAGGCATTTGCACATTATACTTAAATATTAAAAAACTAAAAAATATACACGGTGGACCAGACCGTAATCGGTAAAACACTTTAATCGTTACTTACCTACAGTAGCCGGACCGTAAACCGGACGGATTCCCCATACCAAACAATAACGAGTTAATTGAGAACGTTTATTGGGGAGAATCCCTACTGTCGTTGCCTGCAATTTTCCAAGCCCCAACACATTCCTAGGTCGTTTGGGTCAGTTTTCACTTAATGAGCCACCTGCTCTTGTTTCACTTTCTTGGGGAACATGACCACAAAAATAGGGAAGTCGCCTCCTGCAACAACTAGAAGTAGTTTGAGGATGCTGCCAAGTGTCAATCTTCTCTCAACCCAGCCTATTACACCAAGTGACCAGTAAAACACTCATTTAACAGCCTCCTTAAGCTGTTGTCTCATCTTTCATTTCTTAATTAATAAAATATTCAGCAATTACATGCAATTATCCTTGACCCCAGTTGGTCAATAATTACAAACTTTATAATAAAATTATAACATAATGTCTCCTAAAACATAAAATGTTTTTGCAAATTTGGGGTATGTGACAAATATGATGAATAATGATTACAATATGTGGAACTTATATAAGCCCATCGTGTCTTTTGAAATATATATACATATCCTTTGAATTTAATTTATTAATTATATTTATTTATTAGTTAGAATTATTAATATTAATGCTATTTATGTTTATAACAAAGGACTTACAATTCGATATAGGAATACCATGGTTCGTAAACTTTGTTCATTATTTTCAAATTTGGACACCTTGTGCTTGCATGAACAAAAGGTGATTAGTTTTGCATTTAGAAAAAACCCAAACTAATTTTGTCCTGGTGATTTAATGTTACATACCATGTGAGGATATATACAGGGGGTGGCCACTTTGATCACACTTAAGAATGTAGTCTGCATTTAGGGAATTGGCCCATTTTTTCAAGTCATGTGGGTTTTCCTTAAAGTCAATTGCAATGTTTGAGACATTGCTAATATGGATGATCCTAATGATATTGAAGAGAGTTGTATCATGGGACTAAATAGAAGAATTCATTGTGGTGGTAAAGTAGTGCATATGTGGATATTTCAATAATGTGGAGTCCCACGAGGAAAAATCAAGGTTAATCCTATTCGCATGCCTTAGGAGGAGTGTATGGCCTAGAATGGACCCAAGCCCAAAATTGGCCTTTAAAATCCCATAAAGTACACAAATTTGATGCATTGGAGTTATGGCTCACTTGGTATAACATTAGGGTTGGCATCGAGTGAATACTAAAACACATTGGCAATGCTGTGTTGTAGGATAAAAACACAATGTTTTTTTATTGTGATAGAAGTAGGCCATTGAAAGTATTTGGGAAGGATACTATCTTTGACCATCAACCCATCGCTTTCTTTATTACTTGAGGAGTGGGAAAAATCAATAAATCTCATTTCCTACTTAATGTTTCCTATCTTCAATGTGTATCTTATGTCCAAGTTGTATTACATATTAGAATTTAATCCCTAGGACACAAGGGAGGATAATTAGATTGAATGGTGGAATGATATCATTCATTGAATCACAACATTGTTAAGAGGGTCTGGCTAATAGATGAAATATATCTATCAGTCACCCAATAAAGAGACCATGGAAGCGTTTGGTAGGTCTCACAATAAATTCATCTTACTCCTTATCATGAATCTCTTAAATAATGATTTACCAAATCAAGAAATATTTTAATAGTTGACAAGTTTCATCAGGCCAAGGTTCCCTATTTCGATATCATCTCCATTAGCTAAATCTCAAGGATAAACCCACAAAATACTTCTTCAAAACCCTTGAGATCATGGAATCATTTGAAAATATTGACACCTTAAATATGGATTTGAGAAGGGTCACCAACCAACAGTCAATTGAGTGGGAATTTTTTGATCACTATCGTACAATATTTCAATCCCAAATTTTCACTAATGTACATAGGATTTCCATGCAAAACCACATTGAATTTTTTCCCCAAAAAACTTATGGACAAGGAAGAAAATCATTTTTTGGAGATATAATAGATCCATATTAACTAACTGGCTTACTAACAACTATGAAAATTAGTATATAATTTTTTTGTTTTGTTATGGTAAGATGGATCTATGTTGGTTAAAAATTTAGTCAACTTTCTCCTAGGAAAGAGGTTAAAATAAAACCTATGATAGCATCTAGGTTCATGAATGGGAATAAAAGAACATGACCCCACTAGAGGTAGCCTTAACAATGACCACACGGGATATTGGCTTTCTTGTAGATATTATCTAGGTTGGAACCACCTCCTAGTTTTGGTGTAAGACCTAAAATTGCTTTTGATTAGGTAAGAGATCATATTCCTTAGATGTAAAAAAACATGTTAATGACCAAATACCCAATTTAGGAATTTTCTATGAATGGAATTTCCCCAGCTTACGGACCACCAATGGGTCATTTCAGGTGGCATGGTTTTCTTTGAATAACAGTGATGAGTTATCCCACATTGGCATATAATAATTAGTGATGGTTGTCCATAATGCCAATTAGATACTAAGCTATTATAGGTTTTGACAACTTTAGAGAAAAATAAAAAAGGAAGAAATCCAAACAATTGAAATATGGGAAATATTTTCTTTAATGGTTGAAGAATGGGGTCTCGTAAATAGGGAATGTGGTTTACAATGTAGTCAGTTGAAGGGAATGGTGGAAATACTTTCACTATATTTGTTTAACATAGGATTCAATTTCAAATCTTATAAACTCAGTATAAGCACTTAATTATTATTAAATGTTAACTAAACTATAGTAATAATAAATGAGGGACTTGACGATGATTATGATTTTTTATCAACAAAAAAAGGGTCTTGGTTGAAGAATTGAATACCTTGAAAAGGTAAGTTTTTTTTAGCACATGAATGAATATAATTCTCTTAATTTTATTCGATATTAAAGAGTACTTTTCAAATTCTTTTTTTCTGAACCTCTTCATCATTCATTTTTCCAATCTAAAATCCATTTTTTTTCTAGACATCCTAGCTATTCAATTTTTTTAAAAGTTTTACTTTTACCCCTTGTATGGTGACATGAAACAACTCTTACAAACCTTGGATGAGGATTATGCAGATGGGTAAAGTATATTATTTTTCTTTACTTTTTCTTCCTTATTTTAATTTAACCAATAAACTTAATAGGACATTAATAGAGAATTAATTACACTAACTATAGTCAAAAGGGTCTAAGTTACCCAAATCATGTCTCCTCTTCTATTTCGCAAAGGAGAAACCAAGTGAAGAGACTAGTAGTAAACATGTTGGATTTTGAGTCATTAATATTTCAATAGTGTCTACATCACACACCTTAGTGGTTGGGGAAAAATCATTTCTATAAGCTATAGGGTTAGATTCCTATGACCCTTTATTTGTTTCTATCCAATGGGGATTAATTATAGTTTCCTTCCACCAAGTAGGGTTTTCATGTCCTTTTCAAAATCTCAAATTTTTATAAATGTTTTGGTCAAATCTTCAATCTTAGTGGGTCTCACACTAATGAGAGACTACATGTATAAATTCAATATGGAATATATTAGGGATAGGTTAAGCCCTATAATTCCCAAGCAACATAAATTGTTGTAGATGTGAGACCTTCATGTGTCACAGATAAGTTTTTGGGCATCAAACAATGAAGAGTATAAGGACAATCTAAGGAGAAAAAATATATCATCGTGGATTTTGAAGGTTGTGGACAAATGCAGTCTGAAGTGACCTATCTCAAAAATTCATGTTGATAAACAACATTTAATTTTTAGAAGTAAACAACTTGATGAATTAATTCCTTTGTTTAACTACAACAAGGTTAAATATTTAACCCTTATTTTGGTTTCACCGTCATAAGAAGAGTGGTGCGAAATAGGATTCCTTTAACTATAAAACCTTTGACTTTTCAGTATTCAGCGAAAAATAATTTTACTATTCTAAATGCTTTAAAGCCTTCTACTCTTCCTCGCCTCTTCCTAGTGCCATATATATAGTGAAGCATGATGATGAGGTGTTGGTGGTTGAGGTCATAACACATAAGGCAACCCATCTACATTCATTATATAAAAAATATGTTTATGTGTAGATTCAAGTTGTATTATCCTCCTACATTGGATTTTTACCAGTGGATCCATTCAAATTGGGAAAACAAGTTTGAGATCTCTCTATGCTCCAAATGTTTTTTATCATTTAGTTGTACAATCATGTTGATAATAAAAAAGTGTTTGAGGGTCCCTTGTTTTGGAGAAGCATGAGTCTTTTTATAATCTCTTGGTTCCCAAAGTTTGATCATAAGTTGATGTCAATTACTAGAATATAAGTTTGGGTTCTCCTTCCCAGTTTTCCTTTACATTTCTAGTATTTATCAATTTATGAGGATATCAAGAAATATTTGGCACTTATATAAAACCAGATATTGAGAGATTTATAGTAGGATTGTATACACATGCATATGTGTGGAGATATATATTAGTAAGAGTTTTCTAGACAAAATTATTCTTAGATAGAAAAAAATCAATATACCTAGGTCTTGAACTATGAGAACAAAACATTTTGATGCTATAAATGTCAACTTCTGGGACATCTACAAGTTACTTGTCCTCATGCTTGAGCTTGTCCTCTTAGGGATACAGGGACTATATCAAAATAAAAAAGTTGATTTTTTTGAATAATTACGATGATAAAAATGAGTTAAATCAACAATTGCAAGTGTCAATTGGGATATCCAATACTTCCTTGGGAAATATAGTAGAAGACATGGATACACATATTTCTTCCTCAAGAGAGATAGTTGTACTTTATGGCCTTTAGGTGCAAGAAATTGATGCCTTTGGTCTAGATAAGGAAATCATTCTCTCTATGAATAATGACACCCGTCTTCTAAGATATCATTTGTTAGTGTGGCAAGAGATAAACATGAAGAAAGGGAAAAAATGGGTGGATTTGGAATTATTTTTTAAAGGGATTGAAATGACATGTATATTAATTGCGTATTTTTTCCTCAATTAAGTGCAATTTGTGTATATACTTTTGTAAGTGCCGTACATTTCAATACTTATTTTTTATGTTGTTCTTTGAGCACTTCAAAAATTTAATTTCTTTTTGCAATGAAATAGAAATCGCTATTATTTTATTGGAAAAAATAGTAATATATATATATATATATATATATATATATGAGTTGTTCTAGGTGTGGTCACCAAATCTACCAAAAATTAAAAAAGCTATCATAATTGAGTTAATGAACTTTTCAGAGAAGAGTGCAAAACTACTAAAATTATATATCTTATAAATATTCCTAACCGAAAAGGGATTTACATAACACTATATGATTTTAGTGAAATAAGTGACAATTGTGAGTTTCTCCTAGTTCTCCTTGACTTGTTGTATTTATGTATTCTCAAGCTCCATGATTTTGAAACAATTAGGGAACTATTTCTTCCTCTTTGGTGGTTGTCAGAGTAGAAACTAAATATTTTTAATGACTAAAGCTTATTGAGTCAGTGTGTTGACGATATTATCAATGGTCAATTTGAGAGTCATACACTTTTCCTCCATAGCTTGGATTTGTTTGCTTTGTTGCATTACAATGTTCATATGTTGGAAATAAAATGTTGCAAACTAATAAGTGTTGATTAATTTCAATTGTATTGGAAAGGGAAATAATCAAGGTTTTGTTTTCATTTATTTATTCCTCCTATCTACGAAGAATCCTTTGGATATTGTATTTATCCCTTTGACAATTTCCATGACATCTTGGGTTTTCCATGGTGCTTTAGAATGACCAGGAATGTTCAATTTGAAACATGTACAACTAATATAAAAATGAGTATACGGAGAGATAAAAAGAGAGATCCAAATTTACACATAAATATAAATACTATAAATATGATATTTACATATAAATATTGTTACTCTTCTCTTCTTTTAAGCCTAGGTCCATCTTAAAAGATAAAAAAAATTACACCTTAAGCTATTAGATCCCTGTTGGTGCTTGATAGATTTGGAGTTAAGATGGACCTATGTTGGTTATAATCCCTCTCCTCTCCTACTCATTCGGGACACTTAATTCTACTCTCCTAGTATGTAGATGTTTTTGATATTTTAAAAATTCCTCTTGACCTCCATATACTAAGAAATAGATTTCTTTCATTTTATAAAAGTTTAAACACCCCCTCTCTTTTCCCCTATTATCATATAATATTTCCAAGTTAGCACACAACCCATGAGGAAAGTAGAATGCAGTGCATTAATTTGATTGCATTAGAGGGAAACCTTTCACTAGGTTTGTTTAAAGGAAGGATTCAATGTGATAAAATATCCTTTATTTGGGCTAGTGGACAGCATCACATTTGAATATGCACAATGAAAGTAAGAAAGGTGAATATCTCAATATTAGAAATATATTTTGATTTTATTAGTCCCCACCTTTCAACTAGTAAATAGCTTGTCGTCATTTCAATTTTGTGCATGGAAATTGAAATTATTCTTAATTTATTAACCTTCGTTTTTCCTTGAATATGTTTAAACCACTTTATGCACACCAATCAAAGCCATATCTCATTTATATCCACTAATGTAATGTTTTATCCTCTTATTTGGCCTCATATTGAGGTACATGGCCACATTCTCCACAAAACTTAGGTTAACATACACATTACTAAATTCTTATTTTTTTCCTAAAATCAAGCACTAATAGAAAAAGTGAGATAAATGACTAAAAAGACTACTAAAAATTTCATATAAATGACTAATTTTAGTCACGTGACTAATATTCATTGATTGCTAGTTACTTGTAACACGAGTAAATACACAACTAATTTTTTTTAGTCATTTATTGGTCATTTTGATTGGTTAGTTTGGTCATTGTTTTAGTCATTATTTTCTATCATCTGGTCATTTATTTAGTCATTGATTGTTGTTAACTGGTCATTTGTTTAGTCATTGATTTTTGTTAATTGGTCATTTATTTATTCATTGATTCCAATTAACTGGTCATTTAGTTAGTCATTAAGTGCAGTTAACTAGTCATTTATCTAGTCATTGATTGATGTTAATTGGTCATTGATTGCGGTTAACTTAGTCATTTAATGAATTATTGATTTATGTAGATAGGCAACATAGGAATCAAACCACCAACCTCCTTCCCGTAAGGTAGTTAATCTTCCATTGAGTTGGTACGCTTAAAGAGAATATTCAAAGTTCACATTGAATCAAAGTTATAACCGGGAGCCTAAAAAACAAAAAGTTTTGTTAATGATCCATAGAGTATCTACTAGCCAAATATTTGCAGAAACATAATACTAATTAAGGAAAACAAATTATGGAATTCTTCATATTTTAATAGATGTGTTTTTCCATCGTTTATATGAGCTCTGTGATGGTAAGCACAATGATTAAAAACTAGTTTTGTGGAACCTTTTGTAGTATTAACAAAAAAAAACCCGAATTCCAAAAACAAAATAGAGATATATACAATTGAGAATAGGATTAACATTGTGAACAAAAAATGTTTCCAACCTAGAAAACACTCAACAGAGTTAGGAGATACACCAGCACCTTTGGTATGATAAAAACATATTATGCAAACTATGCAATAGCAAGTTGTTCCCTAGAACCTAGAGTGGTTTCCACATTCTCCAAGTATACCGATAAAGCTGCTTCAACAACATCATCACCAAAAACTACTTATATATCAATTAAATGATGAAATTGTAGGAACATGAAGAAATAATCTCCATGAATATTAATATAAAAAGAAGTAAATTATGAAAATACAATCCAAGCAAACCAATAACAAAAAACTCTATATATGCTTGCATATCGTGTTAGACTCCAATGTTAAAGAAATGTGACTGCGAAATATATTCTATTTTCTATTATTACTGTTTTTTTTTGTAAGTAAGTTGAAAATATCTATTATAATACAAAAAAGTTACAGAATAAGGATAAACACGAGGTCTTTGGATCATGGACCCCATCGAGATAGAGACCAGGCTTGTTAAGGCCTGTCCTGTCTTAAAAAAAAATGGCTCCTTACATTCTTGAAGCAAAGGCTTCCCCTCTGAAGATCACCCAAAACAAAACTATGGATGATTAACTAACCTCCCAAGAGCTTAACAGGTAATCAACGAGAACCAGACTAAACCAAAAGGAAACAGTCGCTACACTGGCAGTAAGCTGGAATTAATAGAAAACCAAAGAGACACAAGTCCCCACCGGAGAGACCCACCCTAGCTTCTGGCCTCCCTGTGGGTAGCTTGGAACTGATCCTCATGGGGGGCCAACATGGTGCTTGCAGGAGAATTTGCTGAGGTGTTCCCCGGGGTGGTGTTGGAGCAGGGTCCCGCAGCTACAGAAGAAGCTGCCAGTTTAGCGGATAGACAGTTTTGGCGGAGAGGAGATAAGGAAGAGCTACGACGCCGTAGCATGTTTCTAGCTGCAGAGAAGAGCTGGAAACCATGACTTTTAGGATAGAGAAGTAAAGGAAGACGACAGTACCTGAGCGGCCGAGAAGAGAGAGCTCACCCACTACATTGAAGGCAACGACGAAGATAGGAGGGATCAGCTACCCTCATAAAGGAAAAGGAGCAATGAGGTCGAGGTATTGAAGACGAAGGACAGAAGCAGGGAAGCGGTGCACAGTACCCATGGTCAGCGCCGGGAAGCATGGAAGACCGCAGAGAGCTATGGTGTGACGGAAAGCAGCTACCTCAAGTACAGATATGCCGACTGTCACTATTTAGGGTTTTGGGTTACTGTTGGGACAGGCCCAGAGTGTTGTAATGGCGAGACCTTCGGGCCGCCTATAAAGGGATGTATTTTGTATTGTAAAAGGGTTGGTTGGTTGGTTAGATAGTTAGTTCATTCAGTTGTTAGTTGTTTGTAGATTATTAGACAGTTGTAGAAGCCGAGCTTTGGTTTTGTTATTAACAGTAGTTATCTTACTGTAACCAGTAGCTGGTTCACTGAGTATGCATGTAATGATCCGCAGGGATCGATAGAGAGGGAAGAGTATATTGTAAAAGGTGCAATATAGAGTAGAAAATAGATCTAAGAGAGAAGGGCTCCAGGCTGTGTGTGGAGTTACCCAGAAGATCTCAAGCTGCATATGCGGTGCAGCAGAACTGTGTTTACCTTCCCCTGAGCTATAATAGAAACACAGTTCTGTGGACGTAACTTCCATCCTGGAGGTGAACCACGTTAAAATTGTGTGTTATGTGATTGATTTATGTGTTGTTTTTATTTGTTGCATCTATCAGTTATCACATGGGACTTGTTTACAGTTTAACGTATGTATGCATTATTTAGTTTACAGCACTATAGAAGATAAATGCAAGTTGAAGTCCATAAGTATTTTGTGTAAGAGTTTATCTACATTTCATCCCAGATAGTTAAGAGTCGCAGAGTTAAGCAACCTTGTATATTGAATCCCGTAAGTCGGAACGAGTAGCACTGAGTACGCTGAGCCGCAATGGTAGGATATCGCAAGGAGGCAATATCGCACCAGCAGAGGAGCTGTGGTGCGCTGCGGTTGAGAATCAGCATAGGAAGGAGTTACGCATTTCCTGAGGTGCGACGATGTGATAAGGACTAGAGTCATCGCAAGTAAGAGGGAGTTGTGCGTCGCAGAAAGACAGAAATCTCGCAGGCTAGAAGAGCTGCGAGATGCCCAGGCTGCCACAGAACCTGGTCCAAGACACTTGAGTCCTTGGCCAACCCATTAGATTCACTTCGGGTGAGAATTCAGGCTGCTCTATGGTCTGTCGTTGAAAGGGCCAGTGAGATAGGGGTGTTGTTGGTTAAATACAGTAAAACCCAGGTCTGCCCATGCAAACCAACAAATGGTTTCGTTGCCGGTTTTGAACAAACTGAGCATTGATGTTCTGGTGGCGGCCTACTAGAGATGAACTCAATGAGTGGGTTTGGTCTAACCAGAAAGAGTTTGCCGAACGAGAGAATAGGAGTCCTAAACTGAGTACAGAGGCCTGGTTATAGAAACATATCATTACAGACCTGCATGCGATATTTTTTGCGACCTTTGGGAACGAGCTTTATGACTGGTTATCAAAGTTGACTGATACGAGCATATTGAAGAAGAAAAGAGACATTGTCTGGACACCGGAGCTTATTCAGACTGTGAAGAACCTTGATAATCCTATTACGAGAGTAGTAGAATTCTGGCTTGCGAGTGTGCTAGAAGGCTTCGTCACAGAGTTTGCAGTCGACCAGACAAAAAGCTTCAGCGATGCTGATCGCTATTTCTTCAAAGGATATCATGGTAAGTACCTAAAATATTTAAACTTGTCCATTAAGATGTTATTACATGAAAAAGGAAAAATGGATCTAGTTTCAGATGAATACGTAAAGATACTAATGTCACAAGAGTTTGAAAGTGATTTTGATGACATTGGACGTACACGTAGTGGAAAGAAATATAAAGTAGATTTCAGATCTCCCATATTTGAAGAGAGTTCAGATAATACTAGACAACAGAGTCATAGTACCACAGAAAGAACAGAGGGGGGTATCCCTTACCATCCTTACACCCCATAGAAACAGACCGGGACTCTAAATAATCCCGTAGGAACCCCATCTAGTAGCTCACAGACAGTACCTACCACCACTACATCACCTTCACCTATACCACCGAGTGGTAGTAATGCAGCAAATCAACATCCACCACGTAGAAATAGAATGGGGGATGATATGAAGCTACCTATCTTTAAGGGAACAGGGGCAGAGGACCCAGAGCAGCATTGGTTTCTATGTGAAGCCATGTGGACCATTAAAACCATCAATGACGATACCATTAAACTTGTACAGTTGGTCACCACACTAAGAGATCGAGCCTTAACATGGTATATGAAGTATACCACACTACCCAGAACACTTGTCCATATTAAGACCGCCATGATTAAAGAGTTTAAGAAACCTAAGTCTGAGTCACAGTGCATTACAGAGCTCAAAGACATCAAACAGCTACCTACAGAGTCAGTGTGGGACTTTGATAAGAAGTTCAAAGCCCTTATAGACCAAGTCAGCTTTAAGTTTGCGCCAGAGCAGCATAAGGAATGGTTTATTGCAGCGCTGCTCCCTCACATCAGACTGCCATTATTGCAGCAGAAACTCCAGACGCAGGATGACGCGTTGGAGATGGCAATGAAATTAGAGGCTTCACCTCTAGTGGAATCCAGCATAGGTATGACAAATCTAAAAAACCAGTTGGCTAATCTCACATTATAGTTGCATGAGCTTAAGAAAGGGAAATAGGTTGCGCAAGACATATGGTGTGTAAAGTGTAAAGCATAAGGCCATCGTAAAGATAATTGTCCAGTTTTTGTAGAATATCTAGCAACGGGGGCTCCTAACCCCTTACCACAAACCCATGGGCCGTGGTGTGAAGTATGCAAAATAAGAGGACATCTACCTCAGTAGTGCCCTCTACTTCAAAAGTACGTGCAGACACCTAAGAACTTATACTGCGTCTTCTGCAAGTCTGTAGGCCATGATGTACACGATTGCCGAGCCTATGATCTCATGGTCGGAGCAAAGCAAGACTTGTACAGAGTCCAATCAGAAACACAGGGTCCAGCAGCAGGACCACAGGAGTATCCGGCTTATGGTGGCCGTGGAGGAGGATTCAGAGGACGAGGATGTGGAGGAGGCTTTGGTCGTGGAGAAGGATTTGGTCATGGTCGCGGACCAGTTACTTGCTACAACTGTGGAGTTGTAGGACATTAGGCTAGAGACTGTCAGAGTCCTACCACCACATGTAACTATTGCAAATCTTATGATCACACTATAGATTAGTGTCCTACCTTGATAGCTAATATCAGAGAACCTAAGCTAGCAGCACACCAGAACATCCAGCTTATTGCTGCTGAGCAAGAAGAGCTATAACCAAGAGTCAATATTGTGACTCGCAGTGGTGTTTCCACTAGTGAGACATCACAGGATATTGAAAAGAACACAGGTAAGGAGTGGGTGCGTAGATCTCCCAACAAAGCAACACCACTTGACCTGCAGAAGAATAAATAGACATTTCAGGAAGTTAAGACTTTCTTTGATGACCCTATGCAATCAGGATCACAGGTACCGCTGTCTAGGGGCATACCCCAGCAAGCACCTTGTGGCGTTATCCCTGAACAGATATCGCAGGCTACCACATCGGGTACATGTGATGAGGATGAGATGACAAGAAGTGTACATTCCTTCCCACAGAGTTGCTTAAAACTTGTAAGAAATGAGCAAGCTATCGAAGAAATCCAGCGCATCATAGATTAGTGTCAGCCATCTTCTTCCATGAGCAGTAGACAGCGTGCTGTTCATAATATTACGGGACATACAAGAACCGGAAGAGAGATGCGACTCACAGCACAGGTTGGAGAATTCGAAATGGATGAGGTGATCCTAGATCAAGGATCAGACGTGAATGTTCTGACTAAGCAGACATGGGAACAGATGGGTAGCCCTAAGTTAGTCAGATCGCTTATTCATCTAATATTAGCTAATCAGCAGCGAGTATCACCCCTGGGTCAATTACTGCAAGTGCCAGTTGACATTGACGGAGTTCGCAGCTTCGCAGACTTTGAAGTTATAGAAATCATTGGTGATAGTAGACCATATCCAGCACTACTAGGCATTGATTGGGCGATCAGTAACATGTCCGTTATCGACCTAAAGAGAAGACAAATGACCTTTGAGGACGCGCAGATCCTGGTCATCGCATCGTTGGATCCTTTTCAGGGTCCTAGATATATTGTACCTATCCAAGCAGAGGAAGAGGCACATAACATGGAGAGCCTCTATCAGATGACCACAAACCAGAGCGACTACATCAATCTGACTGAAGAAGGGAAGATTAGTTGGCGATGCGACAGCTCATGTGCATCAGATTCAGATGTTGGTCTAGAGAACTGGTAGAACAGACTTCACGAAGTTTCAGCGCGCAGATGCGCATACTTGACTAAGTCACTGCGATGGATTGGTGCAGAGATTAATGAGATTCCATCGTTCCATGGTTTAACAGATATCCAGGACTTTCTCAAGTAGTTTGAAAAACAAATTGCTCACGAGCAGAGGGTCGCAGCTATGGACCTTGCAGTACGAGCCACACCTGCAAGATGGTGGTATGCACATAAAGAGAATATCGCATCATGGGATGATATTAAGAGATTGATGGCGATCAGATTTTCTACCGACATAGAGTATGTCCAGCAGCAATACACAGGAGAAAGTGGCCCCAGGTCACATATTCAGACATGTGAATAGAATTGGTCGGGCATTCCCGAGGATGAATGGGTTCACCGATTCATTCACACTTTGGACACAGTTGCAAGGAACTGGTATACAGAGACTGAACTGCGCAAGGGAACAACTACATGGATACTTATGATAGACAGCTTTCTACTCACATTCGCTTTTGAATCTGAGTACCCAAGTGTTGATCAAGCCCTAGATATAATAAAGAGTAAGATATTTGAAGACCGTACCCTATCAGTACAAACTCAGCCTGACTGGGCCGTTCAGCTAAGAGATGCGCTTGAGTGCTATAACTTTGAAGCAGAACCAGAGGATGAGGATGAGGATCCTCGCAACACCAACATTCCAGAGTCAGAAGGGGCTCGTGATGTTGAGGGACCACAGTTAGAAATTCCAGCAATCACAGAGCCCATCAAGATTAAAAAGATCAATATTGGCACAGACACAGAACCAAAGTTTGCCTCTATTGGAGACTATTGGAATGATGAAACAGTCGGACGGATTGCAGACTTGCTACATGACTATCAGGACCTATTTCCCACCAAGTTCATAGAGATGAAGGGAATAGTCGGAGACCTGGGAGTAATGAGGATACCATTGAAGGAGGATGCTAGACCAGTCAAGCAGCATCCATATAGATTAAATCCACGCTATAAAGAAAAAGTTAAAGATGAGATCGATAAGATGCTAGCAGCATGCATCATTGAGCCCGTAGAAGAGAGCGAATGGGTTAGTCCCATGGTCGTGCAAGAGAAGAAAACTAAAGGAGACATCAGGATCTGTGTCGATCTGCGTAAACTCAACGATGCATCGCTTCATGATCCATTTTCGACACTATTCACTGATGAGGTGTTAGACAATGTGGGAGGACAGGAGGTCTACTCCTTCACTGATGGCTTTTCAGGATATCATCGGATTAGAATCCATCCAGAATATCGATCCAAGACCACCTTTGCAATAGAATGGGGCTCATTCTAGTATACGGTAATGCCCTTTGACCTTAAAAATGCACCAGCTATCTTTTCTAGAGTAGTAGTTGCTGTATTTAAAGAGTACATCCATAAATTCCTAGAAGTTTATTTTGATGATTGGACTGTATTTGGACTAATTGAAAACCACATAGGAGATTTAAGGTTGATGTTATAGAAATGTAGGCAGTACCAGATTTCTCTAAACTTGAAGAAATGTATATTTTGTGCGCCATTTGGTATTTTGTTGGGTCACATTGTTTGCAGACAAGGCTTGATGGTAGATCCTGCAAAGATTGCCATCATTGTAAACCTTCCAGCACCCAACTCAGTAAAGCAATTGATGACAGTACTCGGTCATACCGGGTACTACAGAAAGTTCATCAAGGGCTACGCAAAGATTACAGCACCGATGGAGAAATTGTTAAAGAAAGATGTAAAATTCCTATGGAATGAGGAATGTCAGCAGAGCCTAGACACACTGAAAGAGAAGATGGTTACAGCGCCCATCCTAGTATTTCCAGACTGGACTAAGCTGTTTCATGTACATGTGGATGCATATGGCATCGCACTTGGGATTGTTTTAATGCAACCAGGAGAAGGGGATATTGATCATCCTATCGCATATTCCAGCAGAAAGCTATCGACAGCAGAAAAGAACTACACCACGACAGGAAGAGAAGGATTAGCTATGGTGTACGCGCTGCAAAAGTTTAGGCACTACCTGTTGGGTGCCTCGTTCAAGATGTTTACTGACCATTCCGCATTGAAGTGTCTGGTCAATAAGCCAGTGTTAGGGGGGAGACTCTGCAGATGGTTACTCCTCTTTCAGGAGTATGATTTTGAAATCATTGTAAAACCAAGAAGATTGAACGCCGGACCTGATCATCTGTCGCGGATAGACTCAGGAGAAGAGCCAAGTAACTTAGAGGGCAATTTTCCGAATGCGCAGTTGTTTTCTATCCAGATCAATGACGACTACTATGCTGATATCATTCACTTTCTCACTACAGGATTAGCACCTGACGAGTTTACTAAGTAGCAAAGGAAGCAGTTGGTTGTCAAAGCAGCAGACTTCACCCTGATCGCAGGACAGTTATACAAGTTAGGTCCAGATGAAGTCCTGCGCAGATGTGTGATGCCGCATGAAAAAGACGCTATCATTAGAGAGGCACATTCAGGAACCGCAGGAGGTCATTTTGCAGGAAATCCAACTGCGCAGAAAATCCTAGCTACAGGATTGTGGTGGCCTACGCTGTATAAGGACACTAAGGAATTTTGCAGATGTTGCGATATTTTCCAGAGGGTAGGAAAACCCTCGCGATGAGATGAAATTCCGCTGCGACCGTAGGTTACGCTGCGCGCATTTGACAAGTGGGATATAGACTTCGTGGGTCCCATCAACCCACCAGGAAAACACACTGGGGTGAGATATATCATCACTGGAACAGAGTACCTCACCAGATGGGAGGAGGCCAAAGCAGTAAGAAATTGTGATGCTGCTACAACTACACAGTTCCTTTTTGAAAACATCATTAGTATATTTGGATGCCCAGTAATTTTGATGAGCGACCAAGGCACACATTTCTTGAAACACACCATTGAGGCCTTGACGAAAGTATTTCAGATTTAGCACCATAAGAGCACTCCCTACCACCCACAGGCTAATGGCACAGTGGAGGCCTTTAACAAGATTTTAGAAAACGCTCTTACTAAGATCTACAACAACTAAAGGAATGATTGGGACCTCAGAGTTAACTTTGTATTATGGGCGTATAGGACCACATGCAAGAAGCTTATGGGATACACACCTTTCAACTTGGTGTATAGATAGGAGGCTGTTATGCCTATGGAGTATATTCTTCCTAGCTTACGAATTGCTCAGATCACTGGGATGGCTGATAAAGACACAGTGGATGAAAGGCTGCGCAACTGCTTGCCTTAGAGGAAGACAGATTCATCATCGGCTTTCATCAGAAAGCACAGAAGGCATGAGAAAAAGCTTGGCATGACAGACACATTAAGAGTAAGACTCTTCAGATCGGAGACCTAGTACTCCTCTACGATAGTAAGTTTATTAAGTTTCCAGGAAAGTTCAAGACACATTGGCTGGGGCCATACCAGATACAGCAAGTTACAGAGGGAGGTGCCGTTCAGCTCAGCAAACTGAATGAGGAGCTTCTTCCCACATTGATTAATGGAAGTAGGCTTAAGCTCTATAGTTATAGCCACCCCACCTCTTAGCCCTAGCTTAGACAGCTTACGACAGTGCAGATGTCCAGTGTAGTTGAATGGAGGCATCACACCGGGAACTAGTCTACACCGGCAGGTATTCTAAGTATGAAGAATCACATAAGGACGGTTCATTTTGCGTAAGTCATCAGTGGCTTGCGGGAAAAAAAAAGAAAAGCTTGAGTCTGTTTTGAGCAGAGGATGCGGTGTTGAATCGCAGTGAGGCGATGTCTCTCCGTGCCACGTACCCGCTTTCGCAAGGAAACAGAGGGCTAGTCAAGTCACCTTCTGACAGGCAGTTAATGAAGAAATGACCGGTATATCTTACCGTGGATTTGGTAGCAGTGTAATTAATTTTCCAGATTTGGTAAATCTTCGACGAGATCGGTGCCTGTACACACACACTTCGAGGGAAATTTGATCGGATTTCAACATTTATTGAGGATCGGATGATGGGTGTGGTCTCGTCCATGTAATTAATACAACCGATGGATTCAGTCTAGATGACCGTTGCGTCCGGGATTATCGTCTTTGGCAAAAAAGCAGAAATTATTCATTCGGGAGGGTTACATTTGCAAGAATTCAAGAGCCAAGAGTTATAGAGTGCATCGATCAGTTTTCCCGTGTAGAGCTAATCCCATTACAGAGTGCTGTGATTTCTAGAATTTGCAACCATTGCACGTCCAACGTTTTACACCAAGTGGGTTCTGTCCGAGGAGGAACCTATAGAAGCGATTTTGGAAAGGTTCGAACATGGTGACCTTATAGCCCCTATGACGACACCATCTAAGGGTGTCCCGCCGAGTTCATCATAGACTAGAGAACCACCAAAAACGAGGAGCCACTCTCAGATAATAGAAGGATCCAGTTCCAAGCCGGAGGAAGAAGTTCATAGTGCAACAGATTACATCATGCCACGAGTTGAAGGCGGACCAGAGGTAAAAATTCCCAAGAGTACTAAGTTTACTGTTCCCATACCACCAATTGATGCCCGAGTAAAGGAAAATGGAGATCTATTAGGATATGCCTCTGTTGTTAGATTTACAGATTATAACCTGAGAGATGCTAAGACATATCCTCACTTCCGGTCAGATCAGTATCTTACGATCCAGAAGAACCCAAGGATAGGTAGAGATGAATATGTTCCCATGGCACATGTCCAGATTCTTGATCGCTCAGGTCTGCTCAATTTGTTGAGACTACGTCATTTTGGACGAGGTGTAGAGGTTAATGCTGTGGTGTGCGTACTACTCTCTTGTGTACATAGAGGTTACCTCTGGCTAGGTAACAAGGTCGACCTGAACGTTGAATTGATGCACCGCATCACCGGGCTGTCCAAGACTGGTAAAGACCCTGAGATCCAGATAGCAGGGAAGACCAAGCTATCTGGTTTTCCGAATTTCCCATAGGGTAAAACCTGGTAGGAGTTCCCAAAGGCGGTTCACAATTTTGTTTTTAAAACTATTCATAGGCCAGTTAGCTATAGTGATGTTCGGTTGCCCCCTGTGCCGATGGTTTTTCCTGAATATTGTTGGCCCCTTCTCCCATAAGGAGTCTATGACTCTACATTCATCCAACAGGTGATTTATGGACTCGTTATTCTCTTTGCACATGCAGCACCGAGAAGGATCGTGGAATCCTCTGATCTGGAGGTTATCCCAAGATAGGATGTGGCATTTAATAACCAGCCAACAGAAGACATAGATCTTTGGCCACCAACCTCCAGTCCAAATTTTTCCCCACTTGGTGTATGGTACTAGGTTCTGAGTTCCTGTTAGCAGTCCTAGGGTTTCTTTGGGGTTAAAGTTGCCTGATTGGTGTAACCCCATCTTAGCTTATTTGGGTCTTCATTGCCACCAACTTCTTTCCTTCCACCTCCTGAACATTTGGTCTTCATTGTCGTTATTCCAGAACTCTGCCACCTTTTCAAGGGAATTATTCTGGAGAAAGGTTTGAAGCAATGGGGCCCCTTCCCCATAAGAGATCATGTCATAACCCCAAATTTTCCGAAATATTAAATTTTTTTAAAATGCATATAATTTCAATAAATGCAGTCACTAATTGTTTGATTATATGTTACTGAATTCATATCTGAATTATCTTTTGATTATGTTTATCTTTATAGAACAATTTATTTTTAGTTACTGACTTGTTTTCTTCTTGCGACCAGAAGGTGGGACTGTCATGAAAAACTGGGCTTACTTAGCTTTCGAGCTAACGCATAAGTTTTTCCTTCTCTTACAGATTTACAGGTAAGAGGTTCGGGTGCTGCTAAACAAATTCTAAAGTAGTCCAAAATCAATTCGTCGCACAAAAATTAATTGAGTAGAAGAATATACATGCTAGTCAGTTTTCCCAAGCTTATAGAGGTCAAGCATTAAACTGTGCTTCTTTTTAAGATGTTATAGATAGAGAATTGAATTCTACTAGTAAAGACGACAACTATTTTCCTTCATAAAGGCAGAATTTAATATTCCTACTGAGTACTAACCATTTGATGTTTATACTAACTGCAAGTGTAAAAAGCGTTAAGTATTCTTTTACTAGCATGGTAAGTATGGCAGAATTATAAATTCAAAGATCTAATTCAAAATGTTCATAATACCTGGTTCATGCCATGATTGAATCTGCTGCTACAATTGTGAACTGATAAGGGGGGTTTATGTACCATACTTCCACTTCCATTATTTCAAAATTTAAAGGGTTTACTACTTTAATGTCAACCACCTTTAAAGACTTTCATTAGTGATAAAAGATCCGAGTTGCTTGGGAACTATATCTATTCCAAGGTCAATAATTAGATGTTAAGCTTATTAGACATTTTAAGACTTACTATACTCAAATGCAAACTTTATGAGTTTCATAACTATACCATCAAGTAATGGGAGTTAAATTAAACAAAAGCTAAATATCATAAATGATTCTATAACATCTTTCATAACCTTTGAGCTTAACTTTGACAAAAATACTACTTGTCATAAAATGATTCTATAACTAGTGGCTGACTTGTTATTTCACATTGTAAAAAGAAAATACAAGGGATGAACACAAGGGTCAAAGAATAAAACCATAATCATGATCAATTTATAGATTAACTTGATTTTTATAGTTTTAAAATCTCTATACAATTATTCCCTTAAACTTTCTTTTATGAACTAAGGTAAATATATAGTATAGAGAATCAGTTAATAAAAAGGGCCGCGCCAAGGTAAACTATTAATTCCCTTCGCTCTTGTAACTTATCAACAAACATTACAATTCTCCATACATATATGTGCTAGGTCATACAATGGATAAGGTTCCACGTTAATATACATTTCAAACACCATTCTAAGGTTTTTGTGATTGATTTTTATAACGCAGGTGGTTGACAAACGGTGTGACGAACCTTGTAGAACTTTCCCCGGTATGATTTGGGTTGCAAATCATTGGAAACTTGCTCGTGGAACTATAGCGTTCCTACCCACTCCATGATAATTATTAAAGTGATAACGTGGGCTCTTTCCAGCCAAGTATTTGCATGTTATAAGGGTTTGAATTGAACCCTTGTTCGACATTCTTTCGTTGCCTTCGGGCCTCCGGCCGCTCTGCAAAAACTTCCCTGTCCGCTCCGTCGCTTGCACTGTCTGCTAGCAGTCGTTTTGCTGGTTAAACTCCTCGTGGGTTCGTCCACTGCATTGTGAGGAATTTGCTAAAACCAACAGTTTGTTGTTTGAGCGTTGGTCAGTGTTGGTTCTATAGGGTTTCACCAACTTGCATACTCAGTCCTGAACTCTTTACAGTGAAGAGTTTTTGCTTTAGCTTGGTGTTGCAAATCGTTGCCTTTCGACTCAGGGTTGCTGTGCATAAGGGTTTGTCGCCGTGTACTATCTTTAACAGAGTAAGAAGGGGCGACCGAGCCTAAACTAGGTGCTGCTTTTAATGTTATCGTTCTCCATCATGACTGGTTTCTTTTCGTGCCAGCGAACTCCTTCTCCTTTGTTGTAGATGAAGGGTTTACTTTTCCTCATGTTGGTGGTTGTTTTTCTGCTCTTCAGTGGTCATATTTTTGTTAGACTTTAAGGTAATATACAGGGTTTACCCTTTGTTTTCCTTTCAGAATAGTTTACTTTAACAGTAATTTACAAGTTTTTAACATTATGCTCTTCCTTCTTGACATGGTTGACCTGCTCTCCTCGGCGTGGAAAGTTAGAGACTGCGACGACTGGCTGCTCATGGTAAGCCTGGTTTTAACCATGGCATCTTCCTCCTTGTTGGTCCTTTAGGGACAGTCATGGGTTTGGCCTTCATGGTTTGTAACCCTCGTGGTTATCTTGGTTCAGTTTAGTGAACCTATTCGCTGTTATTTAAGAGGTTCAACTCTTTGTTTAGCATGGGATCTTTGGCTGAGGCCGAGACTATGGTTTTGGATTTCTATTTGATTATTGTGTAATTTATAATATATATATATATATATATATATATATATCACTGTTTGTACAGGCTGTAAAGCCTTATTTTGTATATTTTGTTTATATCTGAGAGGCGTAAAGGAGATAAAACTCTTTCCTTTTAATGAACTCCAATGTATATTTTATTTTGGTAGAGTTTTACCTTGAACTTGGAGATACAAAACTGTCTATACAGTCTTCTTGAAATATATCTTGTTTACAGTACAACTTTGGATCAATTTGTTTTACATGTGTTTAAAATATGTTGAGTAAGTTTGGCTTAATGAGCCTATCTGAGTTCGGATACCTCAAATTCCTGTAATTTATTATATACTTAATTTACTCTCTGTAAATTATTTAGATTATTAGCAGGTAGGGTTTCCTGTACATTGTTAAATATATTGATTTATTTTATTATTCAAAGAATTTGTATATGTTGTTATAATGTTTATACTTTTCGAAATATATAAGTCTTAATGTTTTTAAAGGAGTTCTTTATGTACTGTTAGTTAAACTTTGGGTACAGGATTTGCATAATTTAAATACGATAAGAACATTTCATTAATTACACAATAATAATGTTCCTCTAATGTATACAATAGAAGTATATTATTGTTATTATAATAGAAGGTATACTGTTACTATTATATTAAGAAGATTATTCTACCTGTGAGCACTACTACTTCCATAGTTATTTATACCTAGTTTTATTTTGTAAATGTATAGAGAATAATACTCTGTTATTTAATTTATCTTATTATAATATGGTGTTAGTAAAATAAAATAAAATAAAACAATCTACAGACTATCTATGATCTAACTCATATATATATATATATATATATATATTGTAATATTTATTTAAATTTTTATAAAAGATAGACTGATAACTAAAGATCTCGTTCGAGCTCAGCTAGGTAAAAAAATAAATGCAGAAACTAGATAAATTTGCAGCTGTAAGCAGATTATAAATTAACTAATTTTCTTACAGAATAACATCATAGTTTTGTTATTACTACTTACGAATTGCTTTTCTATACATTCTATAGTATAACATCTGAGAAGTATTAACTGTATAAATAAAAACATTTCTATTCATTCTATTACTACATACTTTAGCTAGTAATTTCTTTTCTCAGTTTTCAAAAATTATAGTAAAGTTTCTGGAATAGAAATTATACAAAAAACCTGTGTACCCATCTGAATCTAGTTCTGTTAGTATAAGAAAATACAATTTCTTTCCTTGTTCTAAAATATAACATGATGACATAAGTCTAACCCTAACTCTACTTCTTGTACATAATGCTATTGCTCTGACAGAAAATAAAAGTATATATTCTTTTAAACAACTAACAATTTATCCTATAATTGCATCCTACAATCTTAATTCATAATTTCACCCCTGTGCTGGAGTACGGTCTGGTCACTCCAGATGAGGAAAAACAAAGGCAGGGTTTTATTTCTCATCAAAATGATTCTAATTAATAAACAACTGAGAACACTTCCATGACTAAACCCTCTAAGTTCTTACATTATAAACTGCAACATAACATTCATTCATACACAGATATTAAAAACAAAGACTGTAGATGGCAGAACCTGTTCTGGAGCTTGGAAAACAACAGCAATGGGAGGCCATTCCTCCCTACCAACTCCTGGAGAGCGCTCAAACAACGACTCCTCAGGACCCCCGAGCTTGCTCTGGTCTCCCTGGCTGGAACTAGGTGCAGCAATAGTCAAATACTAGTCTTCAGACTCAGTATTAATCTTGAACTTAACAATAAGTTCCCCAGCTAACAAGCTGTAACAGACCAAGTTATTGCATATTTTATCTCAACACACCTTCCTTACTATTCCCTTTTCCCCAATGAATTTCCTGAATAGCTATCCTCTTGAATAATTATTCTCTCCCAAAATATTTGAGCAGCCTTAGCTCTATTCATTGGGTACTTTTAAAAGATTGCCTAGGTCTTTTTGGGTTAGTTGTCATTTATTGAGCCACCTGCTCTGATCCCACTTTCTTGGGGGATCATGACCCCAAATATAGGGAAGTTGCCACCTGCAACCTAGGAAGTGTTTGAGGATGCTGCCACTTGTCTTTTTCCCTCCACCTAGTTCCTTCCACCAGTTTGACCAGTAACCTCTTATTAACAACTCTCCCATGCTGTTGTCTCCACATTTTATTTATTAATAATAAAATATTCAGAATTACATTCCACTTCTTTTGACTCTGCTGAGTCATCAGTTCCTACTTAGCATTAAATTTAACATAATGTATTAGGAAACATAATTAAAACAATTAACCTTTTTTTACAAAATTGGGGTATGTGATAGATCACTAGTTCCTAGTTTAGTGCTTCACTTGCAAATATAGCATTTTGTCCATTTCGAACTTCCCAAAAGCTATGCTTTTGGACCAAGCCCTTGTTTTCCTGGGCAGTCTTCTAGATGCTGGAGCCGGGGAGGTTTTCTCCAAATCGGACCAGTGACTGCTTGGGCCATTGGGGTGCATATTTTAGGTGCCACAGTTTGGCCCACGGTTCATGCTCATAATTCACCCATCTCCACCAAATTTTTGCACGCATAACTTTATTGTTATTAAGAGGGTCTCTAAGCCCCAATCCCCCCATATCTTTCGGGGTGCAAATGGTTTACCAATCCACTAGAGCCATTTTCTATTGCCTTCTGTTCCTCCCCATGGGAAATTCCTCTGAATATTCTTGATTTGCTTGATGATGGATTTCAGGGCTGCCAGCACTGAGAAGAGATAAATGGGCATGGCCTGAAGAACAGATTTTACTAGGGTTAGTCTGCTCGGGAAATTGAGCACTCTGAAAGTCTAGAGATTGAGCATTTTGTTACTTTTGTCCACCACTTCTTTCCAGGATATTTGTTTGATAGTCGATTTTTCCATAGGAACTCTGAGATACTTTGAGGGGAGGCTGCCTTCCGAAAACTCCAAGATTCTAAGAATATTTCTCTTGGTGATCCTAGGAGTATTGAAGAAGTAAGTCTGGGATTTTTCCTTGTTGATTTCTAGGGCACTAGCTTCCATAAAGGTGTTCAAACATTATTTAATTCCCCTGGCTTCATGCACCGAGGATGGGCCCATCAGCATGTTATCATCCACAAACTGTTGATGGGTCTGTGGGTCCATCCCATCTGTTAGGGATAAACCATGAATTCTATTGGTTTCTGTCCTGTTCTTGAGCATCCTTCCTAGCCCTTCCACAACAATAATTAAGAGGAAAGGAGATAGGGGATCCCCCTATATAATACCTCGAGAAGCGTTGAGGGGGATCCATTAACCAAGATTGAGAAAAAGGCAGAGGAGACCATATTCATGATCCAGTTAGTCCATTCCTCCACAAAACCAAAAGCTTTTAGAATACCTGCCAAGAATTGCCAATTCAATTTATCATAAGCTTTGGAGAGGTCAAGTTTCAAGAGCATACCTGGAGTCCTCATAGCTTTGAGGGAGTGGATAGTTTCATGGACAAGAATAATGGAATCTAATATTTGTCTTCCTTCCAAAAACCCTGCTTGTTCCAGAGAAATAATAAGAGGTAGGAGGGGTTTAAGACGATTAGCAATTACCTTGGAAATTATTTTGTAGATAACATTACACAGGGTGATCGGTCTTAGTTTGCTTGGGTCCTCTGTTCCACTTTCTTTTGGAATGAGAGTTGAAAAAGTTGAGTTGAGAGCTCTGAGAATACTCTTAGATATCCTGGAGTCCTCCAACAAGGCCCAAATTTCTTCTTTCAACCAATCCTAGCCAGCGTGGAAGAAGTTTGTGGTAAAACCATCCAGGACTGGTGCTTTATCTTTAGCCATTTGTTTAACAACATTTTCTACCTCCACCATCTCGATGGATTTTCTGATTATTTGGTTATGGTCCTCTGTGATGATCTTGGGAATGTGACTTAACACCTCTCTTTGGGCTTCCTCCCTATCTCTATCTGGTTCCTGTAGGAGCTTCGCAAAATAAGAGTTCAAGGTGGCCTCCATCTCTTCTTGGGATTCGACAATGCTCCCATCCTCCTTCTTCAGCCTATCTATCCTGTTCCCTTATCTGTGTTGAATGGCTGCTTTGTGGAAAAAACTGGTATTTCATTCTCCTTCCTGAAGCCATTTGATTCTAGACTTCTAGTTCCAATAAAGTTCCCCTTGTTGTTATTTGTGATTGAAGTCCTGCAATAGAGCCTTTTCTTGGAGCCTCAGTTCTTCTGAGTAACCGCTGATCATTACTTGAGATTGGTGTTGTTTAATTTTGATCTCTAAGGTCTGTTTTTTGTGGAAAATGTTGCTGAATGACTCCTTATTCAATTTATTGATGTGGCCTTTAAGTAATTTAAGTTTTTGTTGAAATTGAAACATACAGGTGCCTCTGATAGGAGGGGAGCTCTGCCACCATTCCTTGAGTTTCTCATGGAAGTCTGCTTGGAGGAGCTAGAATTTCTTGAATCTGAAAGTTCAGCGAGGGTTGACTCTGACATTTTCCCATTCCAGACTTATGGGCCAGTGATCCGACCCTGCCGCTGGCATAACCACCGCTTTGAGGTTACCACCAGTCATCATGACCGATTCTAAAAGAAGGAATTTGTCAAGTCTGCATGCTATCCCTCTGTCTCCCATTTGCTTATTGTTCCAGGTTAATGTGCCATTGGAAGTTCTGATATCAATCAGGTCAAGATCATTAATAGTATTATTAAAGAGAGTACTTGCCGCATTTAGGTTTTGAATACCTCCTTTTTTTTCATCAAGGTTGCTGATCAGGTTGAACTCACCTCCAATAATATATGCTTTGTCCTTAATTAGGGATTTTAAGTCAGAGAGCGATTCCAGAAATGCAGGTTTCTGGCCAGCCCTCGGGGGACCGTAAACATTGGAAATGACTCCTCTTATTCTGGTACCTAGAATGTGGAAGTCTGTCGTGAGAGTGCATGGGGTGGGAAGGAAACCCAATAAATGCACCTCGCAAGGGTTCCAAAGGATTCCCAGACCTCTAGCTGCCCCTCTGGCATCTACTGCAACTGATTCGCATCCCTTCCACACTTTTTGAGCTATACTTGCAAGTTCTTCTCCCGAGCATTTTGTTCCCTGCAGGAAGATTATCCTTGATTTGTCTCTTTCAATCCTTCTTTTAAGAAGACAATTTTTAAGAGTGGTTTTACTGCCTCCGATATTCCAAGTTGTAATCTGCATCAAGAAGGGGTTAATTAGAGGGAGAAAGGGCTACATATATTGTTGGATACTGCCCTGAAGCCACCAGTTTTTCCCCTATTGCTCTGATTCGTTGGACATTGCTAGGTCTTCACCTTTTATCTTTCTTTGGATTTTTGTTACCTTCGGTGACTTTGAGGGATTCAACCACTACCTCGAGGGAGCTTGAATTTTTAGCTTGAATGATGGCTTTCTCTAGAAGAGAAACCTGCTGAGGGGGGATTAGGGCTGGATATTTATCTGAACAGGCCACTTCAATTCTGTCGAGGTCTTGGTCGCTTATTTCCATATCTTCTGAAATGACTTCCATAGTTTTTGAATCTTTCTTGGTGTCCTCTAGTTGGCTCTGTAGAAGGGGATACGGGTTAGTTTTCTGAGTGCCAGGAATTTATTTTGGGTTTAAAATATTACTAGTTTCTTGGATATCTTTGTCTTGTTCTTCTTGTAGTTTTTCTTGAAGTTTATAGCTTACTATGTCTACCTTTGAGTCAGCTACATCTTCTGTCTGATCTTCCTGGAGGATCTTGAACCGGTTCTGGGTCTGCACTCTTTTGTTTACTTCCAGCCCTGAGATCTTCCTTGCTTGCCGCTTTTTGTTTTGAATTTTGGTGAACCCTTCTGCATCTTGATTTTCTTGATCTTTCTTCCCACCTGGTCTTTTATTTTGGGGGTAGTATCTGAATAGGTGCCCATGTTTGTGGCATCTTCTACAATGGAATGGGATCTGCTTGTAATATATGGCCTGAAACCATTCTTCATCTTCCCAAGTTAACTCTATTCCATCCAGAAAATCTCTAGAAATGTCAAGGTAGATACATATTCTGGCATACGATATGTATTTCCTCTGTCTCGTTTGCTCTGAGACTTTGATAAAGTTACCCAAAGTGTTCCCTATGTCCATCAAGATTTCTTCCTTCCAGTATTCTGTTAGAAGGGAATACATTCTTATCCATACAGGATCTATCGTCAGATTTTCCTTGTTAGGGTCAAATCTTTCTTTCCATGGCCTTAAGAAGAGGCCCGTTGAATTATAGAAGTAGGGACCATTCTTGAATATTTTTGTTCTGTCTTCTTCATTGAAGAAAATAATGGTGAAGAACCCTTTACCTCCTAGTTGGAGATCAAAGTGTCCTTGGGGTTTCCATGTTGAGTTGTTCCACCATATGAGGGTATTTTTTGTGGGCCAGATCCCCACAAATTTTCCTATGAGCGCCCTTTCTTTCATGTATTGAATGTCCTCCCTGACTCTTTTGGATTTGATCTGTAGTCTTGGTATAGTCTTGGATTTCGAGACACATTGTCCTGTCCTTCTTGTACCCTGATTATTTGTTTCTTCCTTTCTGGTACCGCTGCACCCTTCCCCATCTTTGGGTGAAATATGAGCATTGATTGCTCCTTTTCCTTTGTCAGTTCCTTTTTCCAAGATAACTGAATCTGCCTCTATTATTTCTTTCCTTCCACGGTGCCTCTTCCCCCGAGGAGGAACATGAACCATCTTGAAAGGTTACTACTGGACCGTCACCGACCTTCTTGCGCACCGAGAAACCTACCTCCTACAGTCATCCATTCCACTATTCTCTCTTCTATATTTTTGTATTATTATTGTTATTACCCCTTTCAGATATGTTTTTCCTTCGATTAGAGATTCCATTGATGTATTTGGTCATGCAAAATTATTGAGGTAAAATCTCCGTTGTAAGTCGGGTCAGCAGTACCCACTAAAGTATTATTAAAATGTATTATTGAGTCTTAAAAGGAAATTCGGCCCTGGAAGCAAGGAGAAGTCGACCCACTTGGTTTATTAGGCCTCACAAGTAATTTGTATAAATAGGAGAGGCACCTCCCTCATTTGAACAAGCAGAAAACTCAAGCAGTTGCACAAGAGAGAGAAAGAGCATTCCATCTGGCAGAGAGGAAGAAATGCAAGATTATTCTAGGGGTATTATAAGTGTTATTCTTTGGGTGTTACATGGTACTTGGTTGAATTCTATATCGAGGAAGTTTTGCTGGGTTTTCTCCCCCATGAGGGTTTCCCAAGATAAATATTTGTGTTCTTTTGTGTGGTTGTGCTTGTCTTTCTTTCAATGATCCTTTTGTATAGGGCTATGATGTTATGATGCTAAATGTTATTATATATTGTAGAACCATTGAAAACTTAACATGGTATTAGATATACCCTGAAATATGTCTTTTTGCAACCGAAACATTGCTACAATTGCAACGACTGAGGATTAGGGTTTCATGTTTGAAAACCCTAGAAAGAAAAAATAGTCATCTTAGGACTTCCGTTATAACTCGAGATTGGAGAAGGATCAGGAGCTGAAACATTAAAAGGATGAATATGTAATCTTTATGTAATGTGTGTGAAATTTTTAGACTCATATTTTCTATACTTCAGGATATATGGTTCCTCCAAATCATGGTTCCAACCTCCTCCAGAATATAGTCACAAACGGGTGACTTAGGGATAATTGATATATCTTGGTATAGGAAGGTCCAAATGAAATTTCCCAAGAATTTTCAGATAGGGAATGGACTTTAGTTTCTATGGTCATCATTTGATACCCCGAAGGTGAAATAGTGACATGTGGAAGTCCATACAAGTTGGCTATGCTGAATAGTCCTCAAACAAATCACCTTGGAAAAAACCGCACAAGTCCCACTTGGAGAATCCAATTATGCTCTAACCTATGGGGATGGAAATAAAATAGATCAGGATACCTCTGTACATATTTTCAGACCCATAGGACCAGGAACTTTGGAGATACAATAGAAACAAGATCAGGAAATTATGCAGAAGAAAGTGGAGAAAACTAGGGCTTCCTGTTCTGGGCACTTTCCTCCACCGATCAATTAAAAGAGGACTATCAAAATCCCATTGTGAGGGCACATATGTATATGTAAGAAGTTTCTCATTCTGTTGATTTACAATTTTTGGCCTAATTCTACTGCTAGGGAATACTAGGGAATCATATATTTTGCAGTTCTATCCACGGTTTTGGGAAAATGAGTATGCTGATCAGCTCACCTTGAAGAGGTGCATATTTATATCCAATCAGATATGAAAGATATCTAAGTTGAAGAATTAGGGTTTCTCTATCAAACCCTAGGTCCACCAGAAGCAGTATTCCAAAAAATCTTTCAAGAAGGCATCAAGTTGAAGCAGCCTCATTGGTAAGTTATATCCTCTCTATTTCCATTTGAGGTTCTCAATCCTATCATGACTACAAACAATACCAAGCTTGGGGACAATATTGAAGGATCCAAGAACTATTGACCATGGAAGTATAAAATGCTTCTCATACTTGAAAAAGCATTACTTGGAGAAGAAGTTGCAGATCCAGAGGGAGATGAAGACAAAGCACTAAAAGGACTTAGTCAAATCCAAGAGGATTATTTCTATCTCCATTGGATCTCACATGTATCATCCTTGAATACTCATAAGGATACATTTTATGCAATGGGATAACTTGTATGAAGGAAAGAACAACAATAATAATATGATCTTGAGAACGCAACTCAAGGATGTAAAGATGCAAATGTCAGAAAGCATTCAATCTTACTTCACAAGAATCTCTTAGATCAAGGAGAAACTAGAATCCATTGGATACAATGTCGAAGAATTAGAAGCAAAGATTATAGCCTTGAATAGCATCCCAAGATCATGGGATTCATTCACTCAAGGAATATGTGCAAGAAGGAATTTGATCTCCTTCAACAGAATATGGGAAGAATGCACATAAGAAGAAGCTCTGCTCATAACAAGAGATGAGAAGATGGGATAAACTATAGATCAAGCTCTCACATTTTACTCTAGAAGAAATGATAGAAAGAAGGAGGACCATCATTGCAATATAATACAAAAGGAATCCTTCCAACATTTGATACTACACTTGTGATGATAAGGGACACCATTCCAGATATTTTCCAATAAATAGAGGCTCCTTCAACAAGAAGTCAAACATGGAAATACATCATGATTACACTACTGAAGATGATGAACCAACTAATTCCGAGAGAAGAAAAAGAAGATTCCTCAAGTGACGAGGAACATGAATTCTACTAGTGAATACAAAGACCATACTCTTATCCGTCTCAGTATTTGGATAAGAAGGAATGCAATCAGTGACACTCTGAACCAGTACATAGGTTCCCAGAATCAGATGAGGAAGTAGAAGGCTCCAGTTATTCTTGCAAGGACATAAGGATCAAGAAGGAGTCTGCCCACCAAACAAACAAAGATAGGTTCACAGATTCAGATGTTGAAGTATAAGGCTCCAAGACATAAGGATTAACCAGGAGTCCACTCACCAAACAAATAAAGACAAGTTCCCAGAATTAAATGATGAAGTATAAGGCTCCAAGACATAAGGATCAATAAGGAGTCCACCCACCAAACAAACAAAGGCAGGTTCTCATAATCAGATGATGAAGTAGAAGGCTCTAGTTATTCATATCAAGAAGGAGTTCACCCACCAAACAAATAAAGATAAGTATTTCAATTGTCATTTCGTATATATCCTGTTACTTAAATGACATTGTTTAGTTATGTACATATCTATGTTCAAGTAAATGTATCAGGAATGATAGAATGTTTGCATTAATGAACAATATACTACTAATATGCATGTGATGGGTAAGTGGGATATGGTGCTATACAACACTCCATTTCTACTTATCTAGAATGAAACCTCTTTGCTGACATATTGGGATTAGTGAAAAATCTCAATAATGTTATGGTAGATATGGAAGGCATCTAGAAAGCTTATGTGTTTATACAAGATATGGATGAATGTTGTATTGGCTAATATAGTTGCTTGATTATATCTTTATACATAAGAATTTGTCATTATGAAATGTTTCTAACCATGCTACTGATGTATTTGTCTTGTGGGATGATCGTGTACAATAACCTACAAGAAAATAAGGAAAGGACGAGACTTGTTCTGAAGAACAAGTGATGACAATTCAATTAGAAGATACAATCCAATAAATATATAGAAAGATGAATATGAAGCTCACAGGGTGAGAGACACCGTGGCGAAAGAATGAGATTCATAAAAATATAAGAATCATATGAAATAAAGTGAGTGGTAGATCCATCTCGAGAGATGAATACCACCTTGGGAATGAGAGATAATTCAAGATGAATAAAAGTATGCTAGAATTTCCAATTAAATTAAGAGGCCTCGAATACACTCTAGTTATGTGGCACAATTGAGTGACATCATTGATGCAGACCATTCCAACTATGAAGAAGTAGCCAAGGAGAAATGGAAGAAGCTATGATCAAAGAGTACCATTTGAACATGGGGAATAATGTCTAGGATGTAGTTTTGAGAACTGAAGGGAAGTCCATAGTGTCTTCCATGTGGATCTACAAGATCAAGTATGGAGTAGATGGAAACATCAAGGGATACAAAGAAAGGTTTGTCGTTTCTCTCAGAAAGAAGGAGTATAATATGGCATGACATACTCCATTGAACAAGACACACTTCTCCAGTGAAGTAGAAGTGTATATAGAGAAGAGAACCACATGTGCACAAATGGATTTGTACAAACTCAGAAGGCACCCATGGATAAGAACATCCAGTTACACATGGATACATATAAGATCACTAGCATAGGATGCTACTTGTCACTCCGGTACATAGTGTTTCGATACATAAAGTACAAATGAATAGGGAGGATGATGCTACACTTCAGAGGGAGTGACTGCATAATATCTCTGAGTTCGACATGGTACACCAGGATGGATAGATTCCTGGTGGACTAAGGCTTTACCAAGAGTAAAGTGGGTTCCAACCTTTACTTTAATATTGAATGCTGAAGACTGGGATATGTCGATGACTTGATAGGATGAACTCATTACAGATACAATTAGGAATTTCTAAATATATAAATACCATTTAGGATGTTAGGGATCAGGTGTGATCTCATGGCTTAGCATAAATAGGTTGAGTACATTGCAGCATGTTCAGCCTGTAGCGAAGCAATTTGGCTTCACAAAATATTGGTAGGATTTTTTTATTGTGACAACCTGAGTTGCATCAAGTTAATAGAGAACCCGATGTTGCATCATAAAGTCTGAGATATGGTGCAAAGAGGATCCATAAATCTCCAGTATGTTCCTACATAGGAATAGGTTGATGAAGTGCTGACTGAGCCTCTCACTCGCGTAAAGTTTGAACACTTTCGGGACAAGCTTGGTGTAGTCCGAAAGGACCCACCCAAAAAGAGGGAGTGATGATGAGAAAATGAGATGGTAATAGTATTTTAGTACAGAGAAGGCCAGTTGATATTTCTAGTGTGTTGGATGTACAAGAAAAGAATGACAAGCCCCAGTGGTCTAGTCAATGTATAGAGAGCCTGGTCATATCTTCATGGGAAGATCCCAATATGGTTGGTGACATCACCGAGGGTGGATCCCAGTATGATTGATCATATCACTAAGGGAATATCCCAACATGGTGGGTGGAATCCTCACAAGGAAGATCCTAGGAAGGTTGGTTGTATCTTCAAATAGGAAAATCCCAACAAGATATGGCCCTGCGATGATAGTACTCTCTTATGGAGAGTGGTCCTACATTCACTTGTAGGATGGTTCCGTGGATAAGAACACTCTCTTGAGAGTGGTCCTGGCACTTATAGGTTGAGGATGGTACACAATGTTGAGTGGTGCTCTCTAAGGATGGTTCTGTGGACAAGAAAACTCTCTTGAGAGTGGTCCTAGAACTGATAGGTTAAGGATGGTCCGCGATGTTGAGTGGTCCTCTATGAGGATGGTTCTATGGATAAGAACACTCTCTTGATTGTGGTCCTAGCATTGATAGGCTGAGGATGGTCCATGATGTTGAGTGGTATTCTCCAAGGATGGTTCCATGGACAACAACACTCTCTTGAGAGGGCTCCTGGCACTTATAGGTTGAGGATGGTCCGTGATGTTGAGTTGGTCTGTGATGTTGAGTGGTCCTCTATGAGGATGGTTATGTGGAAAAGAACACTCTCTTGAGAGTGGTCCTAGCTCTAATAGGCTGAGGATGGTCTGTGATATTGAGTGTTCCTCTCTGAGGATGGTTCCATGGACAAGAAAACTCTCTTGAGAGTGGTCCTAGCACTGATAGGCTGAGGATGGTCCACGATGTTGAGTGGACCTACATTTAGTTGCAGACGAGTTCTTGCATTCAGTTGTAGATGGTGATGTTCCAACATTTATTTATGTTGTGGGTGATTTAGCTCAGTCTTTATATACTAATAGTGCAGGTGATGCTCGAGATGATGGCATAGATGACGATGCTCGAGCTGATGCCAGAGATGATGCCAGAGATGATGATGGTTGAGATGATGATGCTCAAGATGATGCCAGAGATGTCGATGTTTGATATGATACCAGATGATAGAGATGTCCATGATGATGATGTTCCGTGGATGATGATGATGTTGATGTAATTTTGAAAACTTCCTATGACATATAAATTCACCAATCAATTGTACATATGTATTGTTGTAGAATACCTTCCTTGTTAAGAGGGAGTGTTAAAGAAATGTAACTACGAAAGATATTATATTTTGTATTATTATTGTTATTACCCCTTCCCAAGATGTTTTTCCTCTAATTAGGGTTTAATTTCATTGATGTATTTGGTCATGTGAAGTATTGAGGTAAATCCTACGTAGTAAGTCGGGTCATTAATACCCACTAAAGTATTATTAAAATGTATTTTTGAGTCTTCCAAGGCAAGTAGGCCCTGGAAGCAAGGAGAAGTCGGCCCAGTTGGGTTATTAGGCCTCTCAGCTAATCTGTATAAATAGGAGAGGCACCTCCCTCATTTGGACAATCAGAAAACTCAAGCAGTTGCGCAAGAGAGAGAAAGAGCAGTCCATCTAGGAGAGAGGAAGCAGTCCAAGATTATTCTTGGGGTCTTATAAGTGTTATTCTTTGGGTCTTACATGGTACTTGGTTGAATTATATATTGAGGAAGTTTTGCTGGGTTTTCTCCCCCATGAGGGTCTCCCAAGATAAATCTTTGTGTTCTTTTGTGTGGTTGTGCTTATCTTTCGTTCAGTGATCCTTTTGTATATGGTTATGATGTTAAATTTTATTAGATCTTGTATAACCATTGAAAAATTAACATCCAATGTCCTTTTCACAACGTATAAGGTATTTTGCATAGACCGCCTTATCTCATGCAACATGTAATCATTAACGGCTCTTAATATTATGGAAACCTGATTCATCACATAAAACTACCTATTCAAACATCGTTGGCACAACTTCCAAAATATCTTCACAATACCAGTAGAAAAGAAATGTACAAGCATATGACTACTCTTTCTAGTGCATAGTTACAACTTTAATGCTTAAGAGTAGAGATAGGTTTACTTGCCTCACTTTAACTCTTTGCTCCTTTGATTATAATGGAATAATCATCAACAATGCTCTTCTCTACATCCTCATTTGCATAGCCATGGAATGATGTTACTAATTAAAACTTTATTAATTATTATGACTGTCATATTTAACATAAATGTTTTATTTAGTTGGAAAAGTGAAACTATGGCAAGTGATGGATTCAAAAACATGGATTTTTTTTCTTAAAAATACTGTTTAATACTAATATTAACAAAACATTATAAATTTTTTACGAACATATCAAATTTAATATAGATAAAAAGTTTGACCCAAAAACCATTACATTATACACTGGCGGAGGGAGGTATAGAAATAACTTGAGATTTTGTTTTTCAAATCCAAATTTGGTAGCATTCGTATAGATATAAATATATATTAAAAAGACTAAAATGAACACAATATTTTCCATAATGAATCAATCAAGACAGCAATGGTATATATATAAATATATATTAAAATACTGGAATGAACAGAATATTTTCCATAATGAATCTTAAATAAGACTAAGCAATGGTATATATATAAATATATATTAAAATACTAGAATGAACACAATATTTTCCATAATAAGTCTTAATCAAGACTCTTCTTAGACAAATTTAGATTTTGTGATAAATTGATTAATTTTGTGGTTCATTTTCTCATTCTTTTGATATATGTTTTAAGATAACTATATATAGACGTTGTAAATTTTCTCCTTTGTTAAGCTACCTATTATAAATATTAGGCAAGATATGATATTTAAGAAAAGCTATTTATTTTTAATTAATAAATGTTTATCCTCTTGACCTTCTGTATTAACTATAAAGAAATAAGATGCTTACATAATATTTATTATAGAAATTTGAAGGCTCATAGAATCCAATCTATTATACAGCCCGTTAGTTTGTAAAATCATTAATCACTACTACTTTTTCATATGATTTAGACTACATCACCTAACATAAATCCAGTGCTCATTTCTCTTTCTGTCAAACATTGAACATTCCTTCAAGTTCCTTCCATGGAAGGAAGACCTCCACCTCTAGTAACTATGGGTGTACTCCGACAAAAACATCGCTGATATGACTAATTTGTCCTACCTATCCCACTTTAATAATTCCATTTGGCTGATACTGGTTGGACTCTCTCACCCTCCCGACTACTATAAAGGGAATGTTATTGCTGGTTTGTATCTAAGCAACTGGGTTATAAAAATTGGCAGGCACAATAAGAAGAAATCTAGAGCTGAGTAGAGTTTTTTTTGGTTTATACAGTCTGGGAAAACTAATTTTCCCTTGGAATTGGATTTTACTTAATAATGAATATGTTGTCTAGGGAAAGCCTATATATTATGTAGTTGTTCATTATTATATTACTTTTCTTGCATATTTTGCTTTTGGGTTATAAATATTAAGAAAGATGTGATGTTTTAGAAGACATACTTGTAGATATATTCCAACTTAGAGGATGGGATGTCTACATATGTGAAAAATAAGATTCATAGTAGATACAATACATTGAACATCAGTATGCAGTCTATTATTTACACACAAACATATACATCATTTGGTTTAGTGGATGTTTACTTGACCAAAAAAAGTCGGTTAGAGTCTTACTTTCATATATGTTTCTTTGAGTAGTCATCCAATTAATTCAGTTGGGATGGGTGTGCTATGCATGAAAATTAAGAGGACATGACAGGTAAATCACACTAACCATGCAAATTAAATTAAACAACCATCCAGTTTTAATGAGCCCATTTTCTACAAGAGGGTCAATGAAAATGACACTAACCAAGAAAACTAAATGAAACATCCATGTATTTATAATTCCATCTTAGTTGAAATCTTAGTAAAATAACAAACTAGAGTATCCCTTGCTGGCGATTCCATTCAACATTAATACTACTATCTATATCAAGGACAATGAACCTACCTACATTAAACAACGATATTATTTCCGTGAAATAATAAAAAAAATATTCCCTTGAGGAATAAGAAAATGTTGGAAAGGGTCACAACCACAACATAGAACATGCATACTCTCAAGGTTGAAAATTTATCTTGCATCCAAATACACCAAGGATAACTATTCAAAAAAGAGAACCGTTGATGGTAAATATGAAAGTTGTTAAAAAATGTTGAGGCCCTTGACAAAACAAGGATGCATGAATTCAACTGGAAATAATATTAATTAAATGCATAATATTTATATTACAAGAAATAAGTTGAAAATGATATAATATGTAGTAAAAAAGACTAGTTATTAAGAGCCAATTGGGATCAAACTACCAAAATTCCTATTCTTGTCAAAGGCAATCGTTGTATTGGAGTGTGAGTTGAAAAGGGACATGACATACATGCATGGAAAACTTGAAAAATAAATTTGGACACCTAAAAGAATACCTCACATAGAATTTATAATCTATAGATATTTCTTAAGCTAGAAAAGAATTTACGAAGTGATAACTTCATATAGTAATAGGATATGATATAATGTCTTCCACTTTCACCTTCATTAGAGTAGCCACTTTCTCAAAAATGAGGATTATTTTCCTGAACATTAGACATTTTTTTTACAAGAGAACCAACATAATAACCACCTATACAAGTAAAGAACTATAATAATACCAATTGATCAACATCAACAATTAAACCTTAATAGTAACAGGCATACCTGCTGAGATCTCTTGGATACATCAGTCGTTGGATGATCATCTTCTAACCTATAATGTTTCCAACTAGACTCTATACATGCAAATTTATCATAGGTTGCTCTCACAAGTTATTCCCCAACACAATAAATGTCAAAATACATTATTTTCCAATCCAGCTTGTAACAATGGCCTCCATAATGTTGTGTGATTGCACTAAATCTAACACCAAAGGAACTCAACTCACAATGTTAACATACACATATAAGAATGGAGGATATTTATCTATCTAAAAGGATATAGATCCCCCCTCTTTCTCTCTTGAGTATGTGTATGTGTCTGTTTGCATCCATGTATCATGAACATACAAAGTCTAGACATAAAGCAACACAAAAATGTTCTCTATTTTGCGTTCGGTATTTCAACTATGTAGCAAACCGAACAAAAAATAGTACGTTTATTTAGCAACAAAAAATTTCACAACAATCATACCTCTCTCACGTCGATATCCTCCACCATGTCCATCTTAAAAACACAACTAATCAATCTCAGTACTTCTATAAAATTAGGCTCAAACAGTTAAATCATAATATTTTAAATATTCAAGATGGAATTTTCTCGAGCTAGAATGATTAATTGCAATCACATTGTTATAGATAAAGCAATAAAGATACTACACAACTAAGACTTCAATTGGATAGTGTTACCTCTAGCCTAGGAAGTTTTCATATAAGTTATTTAATTCTTCAAATTGGACATAAGTGAAGCACAAACAAGATAAGTGCAAATGGTGAAACACTCTAGAACAATACTAATGCTTTAATAGTGGAGACCAGGAAGTTCTCCCAACCATTGATAGCCATAGAAAGTCCATACCATGCATAGTTTAAATAGTTGAAGAGAGAAATTATGTATGACATGCATGTCGTATTTCCCCACTGAATTCTCTTTTATCTTTTTGTGAGTTTGCATTGATGAGATAAATAATTTATGCATATTCCAAGACATGAATGATCAATTCAATGAAAGTTTTTTCTTGAACTTGAATATAATCACTTGAAGGAAACAAATATATATAATTACTTACACGGGTTCTCCATAAGGAAGTAAAGAGGCAGTGTTTCCTGACAGATGTTCATATTTACTCAGTGAAAACACATAACTATTGGGTTAAATATTTTAGATACTATCAGAAAATGATATTGAGTCTGTTAGAGCATCATACCACCTAGTTCCATGGTCACATACACCTAGGACACACTTTCATTTTTTTGTACTTATGTCATATGGTCCAAACCTTGGTTATGTTTGTCTAGCAAGGTATTTGTGTGTTTTGGACTCATCAACGCACCCAAACGACCTCATTTGATCATTATGGAGACACAAGCACCCTCATTTATGACTGCTCAGTCCTTGGTGCACTCCCCTTTCCTGAAAACAAGGAAACTGGTTGACTAGAGGAGCCCATGCATGGTATTTGGGTGTTTTTGGCTCTTTTGGACCATTTATTGCTGCCTAGAGCCACTCTAACTCACCCATGCACGCCACCACACATACAATACCCTCATTTATGTCCTAGCATGCTTCAACCATGTTCACATAGAAATTCATGACCGTTTGAGGTGGTTTGGGAGCTCATTGGTCCACCAAGGGGAGTTTGAGGTCCAATCTAAGATTGCCGCATGTATGCATCCAATTTTCCTCCAAAGGATAAATATTTTCTCCTATTATATTATAAACATGTTCCAAACATATTTACATGTTGGACACTCATAATAAACTCAGTTATTGGGACCATCTCTACGTGTTAATTTGCTCACTTTTACTGTTTTTTCTACATAATTTGTGAATATATTGAGTTGTGAGGATTCCTTTAGATCCTAGATCTTGTTTTGAATCATATTTTCACATGGTATCAGAGCTCTTTGGATATACAAATCAAATTCAGAGATTTTTAGTTGTTATCTAGGGTTTCTTCTAGAAAAAATTGAGTGTTTGCATTGTAGGTAGTTGCAGTGTCTTTGTCACTTAGTGCGCAAGAAGAAATGGAGAAGAGTCATGTATTGCTTACCCCATTCAACTGTTTTGAATGGAATGATGAAATGGTGATCCAAATGAGGTCAAAAGTCCTATACATAGTCACCATGGGGGCTGAGACCGAGCCCAACTCTGCTGTGGAAAAATCGAAGTACTTCGATAGGTTGGATGAGGAATTCAGGATGCTTTGTCTTAGTATTTCGAGGGAACGTCTCTTCCATGTAGACAGTCTTACTAAATCCAATGAATTATGGCTCAAGCTCAAGTCACTCTTGGGAATACTGATGAGATGAGAGGACACCAACTCGAAAATGAGTTGATCTCATTGAGCCCAACTCACTTTGAGACGATTGAAGATTTATTCACAAAGTTCAAATCATTGGTGCTTCAGCTGAAACGGTGTGGCATTGAGAATAAAGAGGAGAAATTGATATTTTCCACTATTTCAAAGCTAGGCCCTTAGTATTTAGTGTTTTTCTCCACATTCCACTCAGGAAAGCTAACAGTTCAAAATTGGAGAATGCCTCCACTAGCAGACTTCATGGAGTCTTTGACTCAGGAACAAGACAAATTAGTGCAAATGGGTACCATCAAATCCACCAAGGATCAATCCATTTCTACAGGTGTTTCAAATCAAGCCAAAGGAAAGAAGAAATCCAAATATTCGAATCAACAAGAGAAGAAGAAGCAATAGAATCCCAAATCTTCAGATGGGGTTTCGAATCCTATCAAGGACAAAGAAAAGAAGAAGCAAGAGAATAAAATATGAAATTATGTCACAAAGGTTGGAATCCATAGGATGCATGCATGAATAAAACCATTGACATTATGGCACAACTCCTTGAGAAGAAAAACATCCCCCTTCCAGAAGGTGAAAGGAAAAAAGAGGGAGGTTCAAGCTCAGAAAACAAGGAAAGATGCCATGGTTTGGTTGCTAGATCTTCAATATATTCTTCCTTCATCATGTATTTAGGTGATTCAAGGAACATGGCCTCCATGCAAGATTCCTTCTTGGCCCTACATCCTTAGAGTGGTCCATCCATTCTCATGGGTGATCATTCAGATATCCAAGCCAAAGGGATTGATATGATTAGTCTAGAAGATGGGTACTTCAATAATGTGTTGTTTGTGCCCAATCTTGTATCAAACCTAATACCTTTCTATAAAATGACACCCACATGTACAACCAAGAGAGTAACATTTAATCCAAATGATGTGGAGATATCAGAAATCTCTACAGGCCAAGTTGTTACAGTGGGTTTTGCTGACCATGATTCGAGAATGTACAAATTCTCTCACTTCCTTCCATACTCCCAAGGGAATGCGCTCCTGTCACATGACAATGAGACCAGAAAGTTGTGGCATCCGATGTTTAGACACCTCAATTATAGGTAACTCCAAGCACTAAGCAAGGAAAGCATGGTTGAATGGATTTCTAACATCAAGTTTTCCAAAGGCACTTGCAAAGGGTGCATAGTGGGGAAACATGCTAAGTGCAAATATGAAAAAGGAAAGGAAAGGATGGTTGTAAAATTGCTTGATATGATCCATTCATATATAATAGGGCATCTTTCCACACTCTCATATGGAAATTCAAGGTATGTGTTGACTTTCATAGATGATTTCTCAAGGTACAACTGGGTATATTTTCTCAAGCAAAAATATGAGGTTTTTGAGACTTTCAAAGTGTTCAAAGATCTAGTTGAGAACATGAGTGGGAATAAAATCAAGGTTATTAGGAATGAAAATAGAAAGGATTATGTCAACAATAAATTGTAGCATCTCTATGAATAATGTGGTATCCAGATGCAACATTATGTTCCCTACACACCATAACAAAATGGTGTTGCAGAGTGCAAGAACAAAGCTCTTAAGGAGATGGCTTTATGCATGATGGGGGATAATGATTTGAATCCTAAGATATTGGATGAAGCCATCAAATGTGCTGCATATTTTCAAACCAGAGTTCCACACAAATAATTTGAAGAGAAAACTCCATTTGAGGCTTGGAGTGGTCACAAGCCCAATGTTTCTCCTTTCAGGGTTTTTGGCTCAAAGGCTTGGGCTAGAAGTCCTCTCGAGAAGAGAAAGGCCTTGTAACATAAAATGAAATAGTCCATTATGGTTGGATTTGATTAATATTCAAAGGGATAAAAGATATTTTGTCTCTCATCTTAGAAAACATTCATTGAAAGGACTGTATAGTTCGAAAAAGAGCCCATGCAGGAGATCGAACTAGTCAATGTGGAATGCTCACATCCTCCACTCCATGATGATGTAAATGATGATTATTTATATGATTTTTATGATTATGATATTGAATATTATTTCTATGACATTCATACATATCATGAATCATCCATAAGGCCAAAGTGGTATGAGCAAACCATACAAGTAGCTAGTGATCTTGCTGGAGATCCACTAGAGTCTAGGAAGACAAGATCTCAAAGTTCACAATGATTTATATACTTGTGAATTGAATATTTTAGAGAGATTAGTTATTATGGTTGGATATAATACTTAGACATATCAAGAAGCATCACTTGACCCAATATGTAAAACAACCATCCAAGAAGAGTTCAAGTCTTTGCAAGACAATGAGACTTGGAAACTAGTGCAATGTAAGTGGGTATATAGGAACAAAGTGGTTGTTGATGATTCTAATATCAATTCAAAGTATAGGTTGGTTTCCAAAGGCTTCTCTCATGTCCATGGATTGGACTATACAGATAAATTTGCACCGATTGCAAAGATGGACTCTATTAGGCTAGTTTTGGCCATCGCTGCATCTAAGCGATGCGAGGTTCACCACATGGATGTGAAGAGTGATTTTATTCAAGGTGACATTCATGAGGAGATTTATATGTGGCATCCTGAAGGTTTATTTCATGATACTTCACTTGTTTTCAGTTTGAATAAGTCTCTCTATGGCCTCAAGCAAGCCTCCAGGGCTTGGTATGCCAAGAAAGACAATTTTTTGCTATCCTTGGATTTGAAAGATGAAAATATGATCCTAATGTATATTTGCAGAACTTAGGTGATTTATTGCAGGTAATATTTCTATATTTTGATGATACTTTTATCACTGGAATTTGCATTACTGATATAGGTTCAATTAAGTCTTCATTGCACAATGAATTTTCCATGACTGAACTTGGATTGTCAAAACAATTTCTTGGCTTGGAGATTGAGAAATATGATGTAGGGATCAAGGTAATCTGATAAAATTGTGTTGCAGACATTTTATTAAAGTTCAAAATGGATGAATTTAAGGCATCCAAGTGTCCATTCCTTTCGGGAGTGAAACTAGGTGATTTTGGTTCATCTCCATTGGTGGACAACTCGTTGTATAGGAAACTAGTTGGGAGCTTGTTGTATCTTACACATTATCGGTCTGATTTAGATTATGATGTAGGTGTTGTTGTAAGATATATGTATAAGCCTCATGAGATCCACTGGAAGGATGAAAAAAGGATTTTTCATTATGTGCAAGGAACCAAACACTTTAGGGTACACTATGCTGCTAGATCTCCACTAGAACTAGTTGGATTTACTAATTTTGATTGGGTTAGAGATTCCATTGACAGAAAGTCCACTTCAGGTTATGTCTTCAGGCTTGCACATGGCCCTATATGCTGGTCAATTAAGAAACAACACACTATATCCCTTTCATCAACTGAGGCCGAGTACAAAGGAGTAGTGAATGCAACTACACAATGTGTGTGGTTGCAAGGCATTCTTGGAGAACTTGGTTTTGCACTTCATTCACCCACTATCATTTGGTCTGAAAATCAAAGTACAATCAATATTTACATTGGTTTTTTTATAGATACAGAGGACCAAGGACATTGAGATACATCATCTGGATTTCGATGCATGAGTAGGTGATATCATTGCATTATTTCCCATATGCAGAGCAAACTATTGACATATTCACCAAGAGCTTCACAGAGAATACATTCACCTATATTAATTCACTCCTTGGAGAAAGTGACACATGGTGATGACTGATATTCACTCTCATATTTTTCTCCATGTCTATTTTAGAGGGGAGGTTTTGTTCCCTTGAGGTTTTCCTCCTTACCTTGGTTATATGGACTAATATTTTTTTGTAAGAGGTGACTTGAGCCTTAGTTTCCAAGGCCTCAATTTTTGATGTGGTTATACTAATTTAGGCTTAAGGAGGGGGTGTTAGAGCATCATACCACCTATTACCATGGTCACATACACCTAGGACATGCTTTCATTTGTTTTGTACTTATGTCATATGGTCCAAACCTTGGTTATGTTGGTCTCGGAAGGTATTTGTGTGTTTTTTACTCATTAATGCACCCAAGCGCCCTCATTTGACAATTATGGAGACAAATGCACCCTAATTTATGAATGTTTAGTCCTTGGTGCATCCCTTTCCTTAAAATAGGGAAACTGAGTGACTAGAGGCACCCATGCATGGTATTTGGGTGTTTTTTGATCTTTTGGACGATTTATTGCTTCCTAGAGACACTCCCACTCACCCATGCACTCCACCATGCCTATCCTACCCTCATTTAGTTCTAAAATAATTCATCCATGTTCAAACAACCATTCATGACCGTTTGAGGTGGGTTGGGAGCTCATTGCTCCACCTAGGGGGGTTTGAGGACCAATCTAAGCTTGCCACATGTATGCATCCAATTTGCATCCAAAGGCCAAAAATTTTCTCCTATTGTATTGTAAACATGTTCCATACATATTTACATGTTGGACAGTCATAATAAACTCAGTTATTGGCACTATCTCTATGTGTTAATTTGCTCACTTTTACTGTTTTTCTGCATAATTTGTGAATACCTTGGTTTGTGAGGATTCCTTTAGCTCCTAGATCTTGCTGTGAACCATATTTTCACAAATTTTTTATCGCTTCAGTGAGGATCCAATTGTTATTGCTCGGCTCGTTAATGCTCACAACTTTGCTTGTTTACTCTACAACCAATGAGTAGGAGTGGAAAAAGAATGTAAAGGGAGTGAGAAGCTTAGTCGGGTGCCTAGAGAAGAAAAGAAAAAAAAATTAGATGACAATTTATTTCCACTTTATCAACACTTTTTGGCCTTAGATCATCCTACCTGAACGGGTATATAAATTTTATTTGAAGTTTTGAGATATTTTCATTTTGCTGTTACATAGGGTTAGTAGGAGTGTAGGCATGCTCACTGTGATAAAGATTCATAGTTATTATTTTCCATAAAAATAAATAAATTCACAGGTTTAGATAGACATAGTTTTAGATACATTGTGTAGACGCTTTAGCACAATGTATATTTAGTATGAAAGCATTCATAATCAAACAAATAACTAAATTTTGACAAAATATGCCTTTCTATAAATGCTAAGAAAACACAGAGGTAGGGATAAATAGATTACAATGATTCCAATAGCCAGCCATATATGATTTTTCTCCATCCTGTTCCTCCTCTAAACAAAAGTGACTCAGAGAAAAGTGAAGTTAGCTTATTGGACCTCTAAGGAAATTTATAGGATTTCACTGGGTCCTGAATCCTAGGAAAAAGTAAGAATCCAGAAAAGGATCCCAATCAATTTATTGACCATGGCTTGCACTATTAACAAATTTAAATATCAAGGAAAATGAAGTTATTGTTCCACACATCTTAGAGGTGCATCAGATTTGATGAGTACTAGGGGAGGAATTCAAACTCGGAAAATGAAACAGACACTTAGAAGTAAGATATTTTTTCTTTATACACTACATGTTTGGAAGAATGCAATCCAACTATAATCCAACTCAGCTCCAACTATAATCCAAGTCAACTCCATCTATAATCCACCTCATTTCCAACTATAATTCCATTGATGTTTAGAAAATTTCTCCCTTCACATTCATATCTATCCCAACCTAAACCTAATTGGTGTGTATAAGAAAGATAATATTTATCCATATAGATATTTTACACAATAATTCTTTCTTCCAAGTCTAATCAAGTTGATGCATAAAAGAAATATACAAATATTTTTTCTTTCTACAAATGATGGTTGGCGAGAATTCTTGTATTGTACTAGCACCAATTGCCATTTAAGCTGCAAAATGAATGCAATAGGTTGTGATGAAACCTTACCCTCCCTATAGGTTGAAGAATTGGTTGAATGAACTTAGCCTAAAAAACAACAGTTATCAATAGTGGGGTTGATCCTCCATTCCGATACTCTATTATCTTTCATATATTTTTGCCACATTATTCTTCATGTTTCACGGCCCCGTGTGTCAAGTGAATTTGGTGATCTAGAGTGTGGGTTTACATTGAATCATATAGGTTCCATTGATTTAACCATGTCTAACAAAAATTATCCTCCGATGAAATATTCACACAAATTCCTCTTTTTCCATTAATATGCTCTAAAATCCTTCCTTCCTTCCAAAAATATTGCGTTGCACTCCTTCACCTCTCAAACCCTAAATTTTCACCTCTCAAACCCTAAATTTGATGAACATTGGAAAGCGTATTATGCCTATATATAAGGTTTTGTTGGAGTATCATAGTAGACTGTTCGACTAGGTCCTCCTGCCGACTATGGTCAAGTCAGTACAGTCAGTTGGTTAGTTGACTGACCTGATAGTTCTAACCAAATAACCAAATGTAACATGTATAAAATAGGCTGGTGAGTCAGATCCAAGGATATGTCTATTCATTGTAACTTGTATATTGTATGATATATAATATAAAATCTATTTAAAGTTGTCCCACTTACTCTCATGTTCCTTATGGTTATTATCATGTGAATCCTCTTTCTTTCTTATGTATAGTTATGTATTACTAGTAATTGCTCGAACCCTCGGTCTACAACATTGGTTCCATTTCTGGTAGTACATAATTTGAATGGAGCGATAAGCATGACTAAATGATAATTGAAAATAACGTTGAGACTAGTGGGATAAGAAAGTAACGAACTATATCTAGAATTATGTAAGGCGCAATAAACTGACAACCACACAAGCAAGGGAAAAATTCTTCATTGATGAACATGATAAACTTATAGAAGTTGTTCTGCATGAAATAGAGAAGGTTTTGGATTTTGTTCATGCCCAAGTTGGACAAAAAGAATGAAATATTGTTGATGCACAAACTCCATAATGATGGAATAAAAAATTGTATGAGTGGATTGAAAAGATATGCAATGACTTTTGTGAAGAACAAGCTAGAGAAGACAAAACATCTCTTGAAGAAGTCAAAAGGAAGTAATATACTGAACTCCTGGATAGATTTTTATGTTCTATACCAACATTGCTGTATAAATTTTTGATTGAGAATGAAGTTGGCCATATAGTTGAGCCACAACCACCATTGGGTATTCCTGCCTCGATAAATTGGAAGAAAAAACAAAAATACTAGGACAAATTTGTCAACGAACGACAGTGGGAATACTTTCTAAGTAGATGATGATCATTTTCAAATCGACCACAGTTGATCAGTAATCGTCAAGTCGGCAATGGGGGGGTAGTCGACCAATTGTTCCAAGTAAAAAGGAGTAAAAGTCAATTCAATGACATAAGACAAAGAATAAATCCTTGTGAAAAGTCAATTATGTTTTGACAAAAAAATTATCCATTTATTTACAGACCAACAGTAGACATATAGAAGAGTGAATGGGAAAAGAGGTGCAAGAGATGTGAGAATCTAAGGGATATTTATAATCCAATACATGCAAAAATAGGAATAAAGAAATCGGGTGAGATGGTTGGGAAATCAAAATTTGTACCAGAGTCGAGGGAAAGTCGACCAGATGAGGAAGGTGAGGTGCTAACACCCAAGGAACGGTCGCACATGATGGTGTTGACCCCATAAAATTTGAGTATTACAATCCCAAAAGGCTTGGCCCTTGTTGATGTAGTGCCCATGATGATAACAACTAGACCAACAATTAGACAAGTATTCAAGCATGAAATGGGAATAATTCCTGGTGATGTACCATTTGGATTCGACTAGATGAAAGTGGAAAAAGTACCGATTGATTGATGATTTAAAGGCCAGATAGAGGTAACTTGATTAATTTTACTCTAGAATTTAGATTAGGACACTCATTTAACTTATTTTACTCAAAATATTTGAAGGTCCCCCCCTACCAACAACACTATTGATTGAACCGCCTAATTCATCGGAGAGTCGACTTAGCGATGACGAGTCTATAGAATAAGTACATATGTCATGGTATGAGTCGAAGACAGAAAAGTTCAGCAATAATTGACAAATTGTAAGTGTGTGTAATAGTTCATCATCTTTGGTAATTAAGAAAAAGTCTAAGACAATGGCTTATCGAATTCCTATTAATACCCCTATCTTTGATGGATATGGGGACCCTAAGAAGCATTGGTATTTTGTGAAGCCTTGTGGTAAGCTAAATAACTTGATGATGAAAATCAACAAATTAACTAGTTTACAGGTGGACTTAGAAACTGGGTTCTAACATGGTACATGAACTTCTTGGAAGAAGGACCTAAGTCCAAACAACAGATAAAAGACAATTTCTTAGAATTATTCAAAGTCAATGATACACAACAGATGGTGCAACACAAAATCAAACAAATTAAGCAAAGAATAGGAGAATCTATCAGAGAATATGATCGAATATTTAAAGATATTATGAGCTCGATTCCTTCTAAGCTAGACCCTGCCTTGGTAATTACATTTTTCATTGATGGGATCCAAGAAAGAATCAATACACCTATATTAATGAACAAGTACATATCATACACAAATGTATTGAAGAAATCACTACGATTCAAGATGAACACTGACTATGCGTCTGGACCAGTCGACTGCTGACTCGAAGAAAAAGTAAAAAATATACAAAGATCGTTGCAACATTTAACAGTGCGACACAACAACTTATGGTGCTCAGCATGTACAATAGAAGGTCATACCAAGGACAAATTCCCATACTATGAATGGAGAATATATCATACAAATACCTATGAAAGGGAGCTAAACCAAATTGAAGAAGCACCTCACATATTCCCTGAGGAAAGAAAGCTAGAAACTTTCCAGAAGATGTAGATGACCTACTTTTGTGATATGTGTTAGAGATTTGAACCCCACTTGACCATAGAATTCCCATAAAATGTTGAAAATATCAAGCTCAAGTGGTGTAGAATATGTCGAACAACTCAACACACCACAACCAGATGTATCAAGAACCTAAATGCTAGAGTCGATTACCATACAATATACCAGACAAACATAGTCGCGCAGAAAGGTCGATATGACCGCAATAGTGAAGAATTAAATAACAACAACAATCCACTAGGAAGGTACAATGGTCGTGGAAGAAACAATAATCAAGGATATCGACCACCCGGTTATGGAAAATCAAGATTCTTTGTAGGCTATAGTGAGGACAATCTATGTCTTAAATGCCCATGGAAAGATAGAACAAATGTAAAATTTTGTACAAAATGTGGTGTGGGTGAGCATAACTTAGAAGATTGTATTATAATGCTTGACTCACTCAATAAAAGATTAAACATTAATGTTTTGTCTCGTGTTCCTAAAAATAATGCAGCTATTACCAAAAATTTGCTAGTTTTCACAAGACAAGGCACAAACAGCGGAAGAAATCAAATTGAAAAGATAGAAAGAGACCAAGAGGAGTACCCAAATCCATGGAAGCAGAATCAAACCTTTATTGATGTATAAAAAATGTTTCCATAGTTTGCATCTGAGGAAATGAATGAAGAAAGTAAAAATAAATCGCTTAATGAGTTGTTTAACTTATTAATCAAACAAGAATTTGTTGCACAACTAATTGATCCAATGCAATCTATAAAGAGTAACCCTAAAAGCAACACAACTACTAAAAAAATGTGCACATTAAATAAAAGGAATAAAACTGACATTGACCCTCTTTTCGACTTAGAAGTTGAAGGATTATGCATTAAGCAAGTTGTTCTCGAGTTTGGGTCACAAGAAAACATAATGACAAGATTGATGTGGGAAAAAATTTGTCGAACCTATATGGTAGAATCATGTATTTATATTAAAATACTAGATAAGGGCTAATCGAACTGATTGGAGTCTTGAAAATGTCAAAAGCTTAATCATGGGGATCAATACAACCATCGATTTCAAAATTATTGACCCTTAGGAAGGATCCAAATCCTTCCCTACACTAGTCATTCGACCATGGGGACGAAAAATGAAAGTATCCATTTCATTAGAAAAAAGAGATAATTAAATTAAACGGAGAAGGAAAGAATATTATTGTCTCGATCAACCCATCACAAGGCAAACCATGGGAAAAACCAGATGACACCGACGACAATATTCGACGGATATACCAAATAGTTCAAAACAAGGAAGACACCTTTGAACCTAATAATTATAGAGAATTCCATCTAGGTTGACCAATATCAATCGACTATAAATATGAATTTGAGCTATATGATTGGAAAATGGAAAATTACGAAACTCAAGCACGAGAATGTTGGCCAGTAGAAGTTATACCAAGAAAAAGAGTACAAAATTTCCTTATAATATCTATCATTCCTAAAAATTTTGAGATAAAAATAAGAGAGTATCCGACAATTATACCAGCAAAGAAGGAGTCGACTAATATCCATCCATTAAGGTATAAAGAGCATGAATCACTAATTGCACATATTGATGAAATATATAAAAATGCTGGAGAATAAGGTCGACTACAATGTTTAGTCGAAAATTTCACATGCCAAGTAGCAAGATGGTGTGATATACATTGGTATTGACTACACACTTGGACGATCGCTTCCATAAATTTCATCAAACGATTTGGAGGAAATAAGCTTAGAACACAAGTACAGATACCAAAAATTTTCCAGGGGAAAGATCCAACCAAACATATTAATTTATGCAAAAAAAAATGGAAAAAAGTAGGATACAAAGATGAAAAACTATATCCCCACCTATTCCCAAATACACTTGAATATTTCCTTAATAAATGGTATAAAGAAAACTTTATTAAATATTTCTCCTTTACTCCTGCAGAAGAACATATCCAAGAAGCAGTCGAAAAAATAAAAATATTTTTATAGTCAAAGGATAGTAACATGTTGGAAGATCGACCATAGTCGATCTATAACAACATATTGACCAAACTAATGTAGCAGTCGACTTGAATACAATTGGATACTAACAAAATAGTTGAGAAACGTTTTGGATGGAAAAAGCACCACCCTTATGTTGGAAAACCATACAGACTATAATGAAGGTTAGCTCAGAACAAAAAGAAGAACTAGAAAGGATAACTTCCAAATATTTCCCACCAGCACTTACAACTTTAAAAGAAGGGATTTGGTTGATTAATGAAACAAAATCACCTGAGTGGATGGGCACCAAAATCAAGATTAAAGAATTCGACATATCTAATGATGATCGACCAAAGATGGATAAAATCGTACATTATTGGACAAGCCAACAAGTAAATGAAATTACTAATCTACTGAATGAATACCAAGACGTCTTTGCATGGGACTACACAAATATAAAAGGACTAGTACAAGAATGGGTGAAATGAAAATTAACATAAATCCAGATGCTCAACCAGCCAAAGGCGACCATATAAGCTAGCGCACAAGTATAAATAGATCGTAAAAAAATAAATTCACAATATGCTAGGTACAGGGATCATATACCCTGTAGACCAGTATGAATGTGCCACTCCTATGGACATGCAACCAAAGAAGTAAGACCCAACTAGTCTGAGAATCTGCGCTAACTTTAGGTTTCTCAAATAATCGACCCATTCCCCACTCCTTCGCCATCAAAAATATTAATGAATTCACTGGACATGAATGTTACTCATTCACAGATGGTTTTTCAGGATATAATCAAGTCCCAATTGCAAAAGAAGACCATCATAAAACAACTTTTGTATGTGAATTTGGATCTTTTGGATATGGAGTAATGCCATTTGTCTTAAAGAATGCACTTGCAATATTCTCTAGAATAGTAGTAAAAGAATTTCAGGAATACTTGTACAAAATAATCACATACTACTTTGATGACTAGATGATATAATCCTTACTAAAAGATCATATCCATTGTATTTGACTGATGCTTGAATGTTGTTGACATATCCTGTTGTCTTTAAACATTAAGAAATGCATATTTTATATGCCAATTGGTATATTATTGGGGCACGTTCTCTGTAAGGAAGGAATTAAGTAGATTTTTCCAAGATTAAAGTTATCCTCTACCTCAAGCCACCTGTAATTCCTAAAAAAGTTAGGATACTTCTTGTCCACACATGATACTACATGAAATTTATAAGATATTACTTCTAAATGACATATCCGATAGAGGAGATACTAAAGGAAAAACAAGAGTTTCTTTGGTCTCAAGAATGTGTAGAATATTTTGAGCGGCTAAAACATAAACTTGTCGAAGCACCAATACTGATATTTCCAAATTGGTCGGTCATGTTCCATGTACATATCGATGCTTCTGGAATTGTAGTCGGTGCAATACTTACACAACCAAGAGAAGACACAATGGATTATCCCAATGCCTATTCTTGTCGCAAATTAAACAAAGAAAAAAATAATTACTCGACCACGAAATGAGAAGCTCTGGGAATGATCTTTTCCCTACAAAAATATCAACATTATTTACTAGTTAATCCATTCATAATCTATATAGACCATCAATCACTTAAGTATTTGGTCAATAAACCAATCCATCATGGTTGATTGTGCATATGGATTCTCTTATTTCAAGAATTTGACTTTGAAATAGTTGTCTGACCAGGAAAAAATAATGTCGGGATTGACCACCTGCCAAAGAATAGAAACAAGAGAATATCCTGTTGAGATTGATGATGAGTTGCTCGATGCACATTTATTTAAAGTTGAATTTGTGCGGAAATAACTAGAAGATATAGAAAAAATCTTATACCAGGGCTAAGATCCTAAAGTAATGCCCAAAAATAAGAAGAAAATACTTGCCATGAAAGCTGCACCATATACACTCATAAATGGATTTATGTGAAAACTAGGATGAGAGGAGGAAATCAGACGATATGCTCTTGAATGAGAATGGAAAGCTATACTTGAAGAAGCACATAACGAACCTTCCATAGGACATTATGAAGCTGACATGACAACTAGAAAAATATTGCAGTTAGTCCTATGGTGGCTGACGCTGCACAAAGATTGCATTATACAAGTAAACAAATGTGACAGATGCCAAATATTGGGATGATTGCTACCAAAGAACGAGATTCCATCAGTATCTTTTAACCCAAATTTAACTTTTGAAATGTGGGAAATCAACTTTGTTAGACCATTCCCAATACCTAGTCGACGAACTAGAGCAGGAAACATTATTATTGTAGTAAAGTATGTGACAAAGTGGGATGAAACAGAACCCATCGAAACATGTACTAGCAAAGTAGCAGCAAAATTCATATACAAAACCATCATTACAAGATGTGGATTCCCTCTCAACATCATTAGTGACAGAGGCACACACTTCGTTAATAAAATCATCTCTATAATACTAAAATAATTCACGATCGACCAAAAAAAGAGAACTGCTTATCATCCATAGTCAAATGGATCTATTGAATCATTTAATAATACTCTAACTAAAGGATTAACAAAGATATGTAGTATCAACAAAGACGACTCGGATGACATGATACCTACTATTTTATGGGCATATCACACCGCTTACAAATGGTCGAACGAGGAGACACCATTTAAATTAGTCTATGGTAAAGAAGTAGCCTTGCCCCTGCATTTCAGAAAACAAGCACCAATAATTGCTAACATACTTCACCTCGACAGTATCAAATAAATTAAAGATAGAAATTTTGACTTATCAAAGCTAGAAGAGCAACGACGTATAACAATCCATCATTAAGAAATCCAGAAACAACAATAGAAATCATGGCATGACAACAATATAAAAAATAAATATATATTAGTTAGAGATCTGGTATTACTCTACAATAGTCGAATAAAAGGTAAACCCAAGAAGTTTCCTATAACTTGGCTTGGTCCATACATAGTCAAAGAATTAAACAATAATGGATCAACCCGTTTAAAAACATTACAAGGGAACATTTTTACAAAAGTAATCAACAACACCCGACTTAAAAAATAGAGACCATAATATAGGCATGACGCTACTTGAATGGACATAACACCATTTGGTTGAACGTCGTGTCCCATGTTTTGTAAAAATTAATAAGTTGAACATTAATTAAACTAGTGTTAAAATAAAAAGTAGTTAGATGAAACTAACTTAATAACAATACTATATAAGAAGATCCTAAGACATGGAAAATGGAAGGTAGAACAAGGATGATAGAGTGGCACTAGGAGAATGAGGCAGAATCAACTAGAAAAATAAACCAAAAGAATGTATCCAGATCAAGCCAAAGTAAAAAATTCGACCACCAACGACTGTAGTGTTAGGCGAAATATATGTCATAATAATTACGTTGCAGTGCAGTTGCCCAACTATTTTCTTGTCAATCTGGGGTACGTAAACTAACGAAGCATGTGCATTGTTTGTGTAGGACTGAAGTAGATCTAATCTAACTTAATCTAATTTGCTGAAATCAAATTAATCTAGGAAAGCATTGAAACACTAACTACGAAAGCATGAAATTGAGTAAAGGAAATACAACATGTGAAGAGCTTAACAACAATGACATAAGTGAGCTCACATCCACAAATTAATAATCAAATGACAAACATGAAAGCATGACAATGAAATCTTGAATCGCATTAAGAGTGTCAAATCAAAGACTAATATAACAAGTACAAAATCCAATCCAATTCACTTCCATTACAACCCTCCTACAAGCTTAATCTAACTTAATTACCACTTAATGGAATGGAGAGGGAGCACTCTCCTTTATACTTGAGAGGCCTTAAGAAAAAGATAAGAACAAATCCACTATTCTCTCAACTACTCTCAACCACTTTCCTCTTATTACAAGATATGGTTCCTTCAAATCCTCATGAATCCTAGATAAGATATGCCAACCAAATCTTCCATGATCTTCTCCTTAAGAATAGGCTTGAATAACTATCTCCTTTGGAATGGTGTAAGAGATATTCGAGAAGTCTCTTTGAATTAATCATTTACATATTCCTACACATTACAAAGCTCACACATAATTGAGATATATATATGAAAAATATGTATATTTTCTAATATTTAATCATAAATTCACTTATAATACTAAAATGAATAAAGTGGAAAATAATAATGTAAAACCCACAGATATGTATGGAAATGGTATGATAAAAGGTTAATGGGACGATGAAATGTGAGGAATGCGGAAGATAAAGTGGATGAAAAAGGGACATTTCCGAGACTCAACATCTCCCCCCAACTCAAGGTGTTGCATGTCCTCATGCAACCATGCATGGATCTTCTGAAGAACCTTTGGCATCTAAACTTTGGCTTTGATTGATGATGACTTTTTGATGATGAATGTTTCCAAGATATGTGGGAGACATGAGTAACAGCTCATGAGTTAACAGCTGGCATTTTCCTATGGTTGGTTCTTGTGTAACAACCATGAATATAAGAATGTTGGTTCTTGTGTTAACAACATTCATTTCATTATGTTGTTGCTATGATAATAATTGTAACCACATACTTCACTGGAAATCATAAGCTATCAATGTGCATAAGAGAGCATCACTAAGTATAAGAAAGCCGTTTCTCAATCTGGTATGAATCATGCCAGAGTATATCAATGCATGAAGTAAAGTGCATCAGGGGATCGTTGGAAAAGAAATTTTTGGGA